>CBVK0101963597.1:0-16063 GCA_900067695.1 Picea abies | reverse complement strand
GAGATCTACACTCTTTCCCTACACGACGCTCTTCCGATCTCACATTTAGTATTTGACCAATACTCAATAGGGGATAAAAATATTCTTTGCAGTTACACAATTTTTCAACATGTTTTCTGTTAGTTTGATTGTTTTTCCCTTTAGTTAGATTGCTTGAATTCGGCTTTCTCATAGTTTAAATTTCCTACACTAGTTTAACATTTCTGATTCTTTCACTAGTTTAGCATTTTCATTCCCACGTTTTAATTTCACATAACTTCAATCACTAATGAACGTATTAAGGGTCTAATATGCCCCCCTGTGATAGATTTCATCCCAAGGTGATTAGTTTATTTCATGTCAATTGAATTCATTCTCATTTGCTTGTTTCTTTTATTGCATTTAAGTGTTGATCTACAACAGGAAATAATCATTGAAGGACAAGAATATTAAGTAAGCTACTCACGATTAATCACAAAAACATCACTTGAGTGTATTAAATACTGTTATTTGATCCTTTATATTCCTATGTCCTAGTGATGAACCCTTAGTGTTAATTTCCTCTAGTTTGTTTTACATTAATTTTCTCAGTTTGTTCATATTGTCGTCAGCCTTAGGATAGATAGCCTCTGATCTTGCATTTCCTGTGCCTGCACCTCAAATCTTGCAAGCCACAATTGATCATTTAATGTGGGAATTAATTGTGCATATATTTATCCCCACACCAATGAAATCCAGTTCTGGATTCATAATCTATTTCTTCTCCTCAAGAGCTTTCCAATGACTCTAACCTATCTCAAAACTCATCTTTGAATCAAAATTTATGGGCTTCTAAATTTCTAGAAATTCTTTGATTAAAACCAACCACACTTCCACATGGCTCCACACTCCTCATGCCATCTGACACGGCTCCAACATGTCAAAATTACATTTTACCCTCTAGTGTGGATGTGGTGGCTAGCATGTATCTTGTTGTGGCATTTTCCACTTGGTCCCACCAGGTCCTCGAATTATAGACCACTTGACCATTTCATTCTTAACATTATTTAACTATCCCCGATATCCTATATACCGGGGTATCAGCCTACCGACCCACCGGGGTTATCGTCTCCCCAGGATAACTAAAAATACTCAACCTTGAGCTTCCAGTAAGTGATACGGATCTACGGATGAGATCACTTATCATCTAGATCTAAAAATCATGGATCAAAGGTGCTAAACTAAAATCTCTATGCTCGACAGGTCCTGCACTCAACACGTGGACTCAATGTGGCATACCATGGCATGACACGTCTTAACACAAGTTGATCCATCTTACATGGCACTAACACATCTATTGATGTCATTGCGTCCCTTGATCTAGAATGGATATCCACACTGAAACTAAAAATTCACTTGACACATGGCACCACCCACCTCATGGCATGTATACCAATAACTGTGCGACACATGGACCAACCATTTTGTGACACGTCACCACCAGGTATCAGGTTATCGAAAACCTCAAAAGAAATGGGAGTTGGAAAAAATTTCAGGGATCTGGTACTCTAATACACTGGGTGTTGACCCACCAAGATCAAAGGTGGATATCTGACTAACCCCTAGATATAAATATTATGTTTAAAAGGAATCCATGCAAAGGATATTTTCTCTACAACGGTATATAATTTCCCCTACACCAACCTAGTGTTGGTTGTGGAGCCTGATTATCTTCCTGATTCAAAGGTTTGTTTTAGTTGTGCTTAGACCCCATTCCCTAACTAGGGGTGTGGGGGGGATTTCCCCCCCACAACTGTCACTAGGGGGGTCTAGTGGGGGTGATGAAAATTTTTGTAGCCCCCCCCTAGCAGGGAATTCAGGGGCAGCACCCCTGGAGTGAAATTTTGGGAAAAAATACCTTGTAAAATATTGTAATTTCGTAGTCAATATGAACCGTTCATTATAAGGTCGTAGATCTGACGGTAGAAGCTATTTTAGGGTTTTTTTTCCCAAGAAAGGAACCCTCTCTTATGAGGGAATTGTATTGTGGCTCTGTACTATTGTGAATATTGTATCCTGAGAGAGGAGACTATGAGAGATAGAAGAGGAAGTTATAACAGGTGTGATGTAGGTTGTATCCCTTCATTTTCCTGGATAATAAAAAGGAAGGACCTGGAAATTGCTCTAGTGGATGTATCCCACACTGGGTGAACCATGCATATCTATCTCTCTATTGTATTGTGTATCTTCTATGTTTTATTTCCACATTTTATTTTATTTTATTGCTTCATGATTCTGTTGTTCTCACAACTGGTATCAGAGTGAAGGGTAACTCGGAGGAAAAGAGGGTTCTTGGTTTGAGTGGGAGCAATGGAGGAAGATGGCAAGTTTAGGGTTGAGAAATTTAATGTCTAAAACTACCAACTATGGAAGATGCAAATGAAATATTATTTATATCAAAAGGATCTATTCCTACAATTGGGAGGAATAGAAAATAAGTCAATGGATATGAAGGATGAAGAATGGGAGGTTCTTCAAAGAAAGGAACTAGAGATGATATGGATTATCCTAGTAGCATCGGTGGATTTCAATATTTCAAAAGAAAATACAATGGAGTTGATGGACGCATTAGATAAACTGTATGAAAAACCCTCGACCTACAATAAGGTATTTCTATTGAAGCGATTATTTAATATGAAGATGTCGGAAGGTGGGTCTGTTACATATCATTTAAATGATTTTTATAAGATTACTAATCAGCTAAGTTCTATAAAAGTGGACTTTGATGATGAGGTTAGGGATATTCTAATCATATGCTCATTGCTAGAAAGGTGGAATGGATTGGTCATGGATGTAAGTAACTTTGTCTCTAGTTCAAACACTCTAAAATTTGATGATGTTTTTGGTGTTATCCTTAGTGAGGAAATGTGACATAAACGCATAGGTTAGACATCAGGTAATGCGTTGATTGTGGAAAACAAGGGAAGACAAAAGGACATAGGAAAGGGATCAGGGAACCATGGGAATTATAGGAAGGGCATATCCAAATCCAGTCTGGGAAAGATAGAGTGTTGGAATTGTGGGAAGAAAGGACATCTAAAGAAATACTGCAGAGCTCCAAAGAAACAAAGAGATGGACAACAAGAGAAAAATAAAGAAGCAAATGTAATAGGTGATGTGTTACAAGATGCTTTGATTCTTTCTGTAGATGATATTTTTTAGTATTGGGTAGTAGATTGAGGAGATTCATTTCATGCCACACCCCATAGGAACAAATTTCTAGATTATGTTCAAGGTGATTTTGGACAGGTTCATTTGGGTGATGATGCACCATGAAAAATTGTTGGAATGAGTAAGGTACAAATAAAGAAAAAGAATGGAAGTCAATGGTTGTTGAAAGAGGTAAGAGATGTACTAGGTCTAAGGAAAAGTCTAATTTCAACAAGGCAATTGGAAAGTGAAGGTTGTATATCTATATTTATAGATAAGGCATGTGTTCACACTAGAAGTCACCTTCATATTGCATTGAAGGTAAGCCCAATACCCATCAGTTTATATGTCACGAGTAATTGAGTTTTGAGTGTTCAAATGGAGAAAACTCAATAATAATAGTGTTCTAACTTAGAAATATGGACTAGCATGCATAAGCAATTGAGGTCTGGAATCAAATCCAGTCAGTAAGTTGGAGTAAGGATGAGCAGGAGGAATATTTAGTGAGAAAGGTGTAGAGATCCACTATGAACATAAGATTTTCTAGCAGCCTAAGGAAGAAAAACTTAAACACAAGGTCCTCTTGGATTCAAATTTCAAGGAAGATGAAAGAAATCATAACAGTACTATAATCAGACATTTATCATAATACATTTACAACAATCCATGTGAATCAATCAAACATGAACTCTCTCAGTATCAGAGGAAAATAAGATGGAGTAAGAAAGATGACTTAGATTAACCAAGATGTCTCAAAAACAAATACATAACCAGAGAACCAGTTGTTCTCAATCAAAATATTACAATACCAGGGAACCTAGGTCAACCATTCAACATTAAAAAAATATCAAAACTGCCTATATATACTAAAATGATGCAACCACCAGGAATGTGATTAGATCACTGCCTTCAAATTCTTTAGTCAGCACCTGCTCTGTCAGGTTGTGCAGACCTCATTATGTCAGATAAGAACCAGGCATAGTTATGTGATTTACAGGAAAAATTTCCCATAAGGAAGCTTTAGATCGTAAGTGTGCCTTCATGGCTTCTCTCTGCAATGTTTTCCATTTATGGGATGAGGCGAGGTCTGAACTGTTGCCCACAATCTTCAATAACTATCTTCATTGGGATTAGGACTAGGACTGACACCCATAAATGTTCTCAAGTGGTGCCAATGACTTCTGCGAGTCCATCCTGATGCCTCGAGGCCATGAAAGGTCTTTGTCTGTGACTAGTGTGAAATTTGCAGGTGGAAGTTAGATAGTGTATGCGTAGGGGTCATGTGGAGCGAGGTGCTTGGAGAAAATGTGCATGGCCCAACAAGTGAGAGACAACAATGTGGAAGGAAGTGATTGGAGGAGTGAAGGCTGGGATGAGGTTGTGGTGGCAAGGGAAAGGCAGAGGTGCCAGAGGAACGAGGGAGGTGTGATAGGCGGGGAGGAGGTGACGTGTAAGGGAGAGTGGAATGTGAATGGGACAGGTGTTGGGAGGTGAGAGGAGGTATCAGGAAGGGAGATGTGATATGTGGAGAGAGGGTGCTTGAGCTTCTTAGGCCTCCAATATTTTCATTTTCTCTGTGGAAATCATGGGCAAAATGCCACATGATTTACACAATAATTCTCTTGAGGGTAAACCTCAATTTCTATCTGATTCTTAAGAAACAATCTACAAATCCTTGTGTTAACTTATAGGCTCCATGGGGGATAAAGACCTCCTTGTGAGGCTCTAAAAACTCATTTTGCAGTTTCAGTGCCTTAGTATTGGGTTGTGGATTCATGTATAAAAACCAAAACAAAAGAAAATTGATATTTACAATGACATGGGAAGCCACTCATGGCTTAAGTAAAAAAAAAATCAGAAAATGCCCATTTACAGGGCTACCAAAAATTTCAACATCCTCTAAATCCTACAACTTTCAAATGTTATTTGAAAAAACTTCATAAATTTTGAAGGTGTCGATCCATAAGGCCTCAAATTTATCATGATTCCCTTTATCTTTCCTAGGTGCATCCCATTTAAGTACTATATCTCCCAGTTGGAAATCCTCATTATTGACCTTTTTGTCAAAAGCTTGCTTGATCTTCTGTTGATGGTCATGTTCTTTGTCCAATTGTATTCTTTTGATCATATCATCTGGTTCACCCTTGTAATCTTGTAAAAAAAATTCCACAGGAAAGGCAAGCTGAGAAGGAAAGATGGCCTCAACTCCATACACAAGTTGGAAATGAGAGACACCAAGAGATCTCTTGTCACTATGTCGGCCCATGAAGCAAATTTAAGCTTTGAATCACCTGCCTTCTTGTTGTCCTCTAACAATATTTTGATGATCTTAATAAGGCTCTTGTTAGAGGACTCTGCCAGTCCATTACATTGGGGGTAGTAAGGCGTAGAGTGAAGCAATGTTATTCCAAACTGTTCACAAAACTTAATCAATGGTTTAGCCTTAAAAGTTGAAGCATTATCAGTGACAATTCTATTTGGACAACCAAAGCTTGCCACAATATTCTCAAGAAAACTAATGATTACTTTGTGGGAATCATTTATTGTGGGGATAACTTCTATCCACATAGTAAAGTAGTCTATGGCAGTCAAGATCCATCTATGCTTACCACTTGAAGCAGGGTGGATTTCCCCAATAAAATCTAGGCCCCATTGTTGAAAAGTTCCTGAAGCTACCATAGGCTTCAATGACAAAGACTTGAGTTGTAGCTTTCCAAAGAACTTCTAACACTTAACGCAAGCCTTGATTTTAGAAAAAACATTAGTGAAGAATATAGGCCAAACATATCCAGCCCTAAGAATCTTGTAGGTTGTGGTTCTCCAGAAGTAATGCCCCCCACATAAATTGTCATGAAAATCATACATGATCTTTTGGGCTTCTTGTGGGTCTATACACCTCAATATCACTCCTAAAGGGTATTTCCAATATAATACTTGATCAATCAGACAATATTTAATTGATTTGAGATTTAAATCCCTTACCTTTCTCTTTTCCATGCCATCAGAAGGATGCAACTTCTGTAGGAAAAATATAATGTCCTTGTATCAAGTGCATCCTGCCAATGGGGGTGTGACTTGAGGATCTTCATCATACAAATCAACTTGCTGATTCTTTGAATAATTGTTGATGAAATTTACCCCCAAGGATTTGTAATTATATTCAGCCAACAACTTAGCTAAACCTTGGCCTTTAACCAATTTGGTGGGATCTATTTCAATATCAAATTCAAGGATCTTGGGAATCCAATTGCTCCTTATTCCATCTATGTCAGGATGAATGAGGATCTCCTTCACAGAAGTTGAAGGGACATATGCAATGAATTTTTACTGTAGCACATAAAATCTAAAAGATTTGAGAGATTTAACCAAAGCATAAGCCTGTTTTTCCATGATGTCATACTTTATTTCAGCATCTCTCAGTGCCCTACTGAAAAAGGAAATATTCTTCTCTAACCCCTCGATGTTTTTCTGCAATAAAATAAATGCTATTGTGCTAAATGAAGAAAAAGAGAAAATCAGAAACTCCTTAGAGTAGTCAGGACTGATGAGCACAGATGCTTTATTCAAGGCCTTCTTTATTTGGTCAAAAGAGTTACGAGATTCAGTGGTCCATTTGATTTCATTTCCTTTCCTCGACATGGTTGTTATAAACTTTACCAACTCAACAAAATTTGAAACAAACCTTCTCAGAAAATTAATTTTCCCCAAAATGATTGAACTTCTTTCTTGGATCTAGGGAGTGACAAAGCTTGGATATCTTCTACCCTTATTGGATCAATATTTACCCCCTCAGTTGACACAATGTGCCCCAATAGTTTCCCCTCTTTCATGGAAAATAATGACTTCTTGGGATTTAAAGAGAGACCAAATTTTTTTCATTTCAAGAATACTCTTTTCATATGATCACAATGTTCTTTATTAGATTGTGAGAACATTGTTATGTCATCCAAATAAATGACCACAAACTTGTCCTTTTCTCCAATAAAATCTATGTCCATGGCTCGCTGAAAGGTTGCTCCGTTCATCAATCCAAAGGGCATCTTAGCATACATGATTGTACCTCAAGGAGTGGTGAAGGTTGTCTTCACTTTGTCTTCAGGTAAGACAGAGAGTTGATTGTATCCAGGAAAATCATCAATCATAGACATATTGGATGCCCCTGTCACCCTTTGTAATATGTGTTCCATCTTGGGCAAGGGGTAATTATCTTTTTTAGAGCTTCTGTTTAGATTTAGGAAATCCACACAAAGTCTGATTTCTCCATTCTTCTTTATTACTGGGACCAAGTTGGACACCCATCCATAATACCTCAAAGGAATGATAATCTGGGCATCCAAAATATTTTTAACCTCTTTCTCCATAATGGGCAACAACATAGGATTTATTTGTCTCAACTTATGCCTAAATGGCTTGGACTCTTCCTTCAATGGGATCCTGTGCTCAATGATACTTGTGTCATATGTCCTAAGATCTTCATATGTCCAGGAAAACACATCAGCAAACTCCTTTAGTAGCTCAGCGTATCCGGCCCTTTTCTCTCTTGACAATCTTCTTGACAACTTGAAAAATTTGGGATCCTTCTATGTACCAATATTGTAATCAGCTACTTCAACATCATCAGCTGAACCTCTAAACTTTACTGCCACATGATTCCCATCAAACAATCTTTCCAAAGGAACTAGTCCCTTCGGAATGTGGTTGCTAGGAAACTGAACAATATGATGATTAGAAATTTTATTTAAAAATACATTAGCATGAGGGCTACTTTCATAATCATGATCCTGATCAATATGTAATGCAAAGAACTCATCAACAAACTCAAGAAAATTTTTGATCTCATTATCATCCTCAAACACCTTCCAATGCTTGATATTGTCGGGTACAGAGGGTCTATATTTCACCCCTACATCATACTTGAGTTTAGGTGTAAATGGGACTCTAAAATGGCTTGTTGAAATAGCCAAAGAATCAACCATGGTATTCTCCTCTCTTGGAATAAATGAAATGTTGAAATCTAGGAAGAAAATGTCAACTAGGTCCCATAATTCATTTCTATAAGTCTTAATCTTAGGGTGCTTGGCTTGATAAATATTTTTGATCTGACGAACAATTAGTTCTACATCCCCAAAAACTGATAGCTCTTCAATCCCCTTGTCTTTTGCAGCCCTTAAACCCAAAACAATATCTTCATACTCTACCACATTATTTGTAGCTTCAAATTATAGCTTGTAGGACAAAGGTATAGTCTCTTAACAAGGTGAAACAAAGACCACTCCAACACCAACACCTTCCTTAGAAGAGGCTCCATCAAATAACATCTTCCAAACATAGGTAACTGGAGGAGGGATTTCGCAAAGAGTAATGGATTGCTTTCTGATTTCAAGAGGAGGTTCAGGAGTATTAGTGAGCTGCAATAGGCTGAATCCCAAATCAGTGTCAATAGAAAAAATACGATGGTTGGTGGGGTCTGTTTCATCACTAATGATGTAGGCTAACTAAGCTTCCATGTAAAGTCTTCTATGCTCACCCCCAAACATAGGAATGGTGGCATATGTGAGTTCCATCTGCAAAGTTCCCCCAAGTTGTTTTATCCAATATCTTGACAATAACATACCAAACTTGGGGGAAACATCAGCCACTACAATGTCCATGACCATACTTTTCATGGGAAAATGAAACAAGGTCACAACCAGATATTTGATGACCCCAAGAAACTTAACTTTACTAGAGTCAAAATAATATAATTCATGGTAGTATTTTTCGATTTCTAATCCAAGTTCATCCATGAATGCTTTGGGCATGAGATTGTGAGATGCCCCTGAGTCCATCAAATAATTATGCAACACTTTATCATGTATGTTTAATGATGTATAGAAGGGAGGGGATGAATCATCTCTATATTCTATCAAAGGACATAAGATGAATGCTGTCTTTTCATCCTGAAGATTAACTGAGTTAGTGGTATTTGAGTAGGATTCAAACATAAACATTTTGGAAAGACATTTTTAAACTTCTTCAATTTTTATCAGTTCTTAAAATGGCACAGGGATTTTGATTTTTTGGATCTCATTTTCATAACTGAAGGAAGGTGGAGATTTCAGGATCTCCTTGATTTCTTGGATAGGATCCTCAACCAAAACTGGGGGGTTTTGAACAAATTTCTCTTTGCTTCCAACTGTCACAGCCTTGTCATATTTTTCTATTTTTTTGGGCTGATCAAACACATTATAATTTTCCCCTTTCCTTTTAGATCTCAGATCATATCTACTAGGATTATCTTTTTCCTTCTCTCCCTTACTTAATTCATTTATTTGATTATCCATTAAAGACTTCCGATATGTAGATTGGGTTAAGTGACAAGATGGAGGGGTGTCACCCAAGAAATGGATCTCAGGATCATCTTCTTCATCTTCTCCTTCCTCGTCAGCCAAAAGGTTGTTTTGTAAGGGAGTTTGGATCTTTTGTTCATCCCTTTCTCTATTTCTGGGATCTCTTGTAAGAGTCTAAGGAGCATTACTAGGTCTCCTAAAACCACCTCTGTTATCAACATTTTGTGTATTTCTATAGGTCTGTTTTCCCTCAAACTTTAACTTTTCCATCTCAACAGAAAGAGATTTTACTAATTTGGTAAGTTCATCAACTTGGGGGTGGACAATAGAGGAATAATAGGTTCAAGCTTTAGTTCTACTCTTTCTCCTGTCCTTATCAGACTTCCCTCTAAGTTGATCACATGCCACTATGTTAGATTCTACCTCCATGACTACATATTGCATATGATCTAAAGAGGTGGATCTTCTTTCTCTTAATAAAAGGAAAACATCGAGGTCAAAAGCACTAGCATAGGTAATTTTGGCAGAGGTTTTTATAGGCTTTATCTGAAGAGAGATCTTATTATACAATTTGTTCAATCTTGGAGAGAAATCAGAGACAGACTCTCCTTCTTTCCTCTTTAGGGATCCAAATTATGTTATATAACACAAAAAGTCCTTTTTGTCCCCCCACTGCCTCAAAAAAGCATCATCTAAAGCCTCAATCATGATGATATATCTAGAGGGGAAATCCCTAAACCACTTCCTAGCCTCGCCATCGAGGCCATGAACAAAAATCCCCATCCATACATATTCATTCTCAATGGCATGGTTGTCTGTATAACTATAAAATGATTCAAGATGTTCTTCTGCAGTTATGTCTCCCTCACCTGTGAACTTGGGAAACTTCTTAAGGTATCCATCCGCTGGCAGAGCATTCAGAGGCTGAGGCAAGACAAGAGGGGAATACCTAGCAACTACTATAGCTTCCATTCTAGTTTTCGGAGGATTATCTCCTTCCATTTGTATGTGAACTGGAGGAGAAACCGGAGGGGATGGAGTTGGGCTATGTGAAACTAGGATAGTGTTCTTGGGAGGTGAAGACAGGGGGCTTGAGGGAACAAAAGTCTCCCCTTCTGCAACTGCAACAACTCTAATAGGAGGAGGAGTAGTAAAGTCTTCTAAGGTCAAAGATCTCTCCTTCCACTTCATAACTTCGGGGGAGAAAGGGGTGTCAAATATCTCTCTTTCCAAACCAAGAATAGGAGGGGAGAAATCCACAAGAAATCTCCCAAAACTTAAATTTCTTAAAACTCCTACATTTTGTATAATAGGAGAATCAGAAACAATTACTGGAGTTTGTAAAGAGGGATTATGCAAATTATCAGAAAAAATTGGTACAAAAATGGAGGTACCTTTTTGAGTGGTCTTTCCCTTTCTGATAATTTCCTCCAGGTCAGCTTCAGATGTTGCTAGAGGCATCAGTGAAGTGGAACTCGTATGTATGCCTTTAGGAGCCAGAACTGAAACAGTGGAGTCACCAGGTGCAAGATGCAATCTTCAATGGTACTGATATCTGATGCAACTTCAGAATCAAAGCTTCTTTATCATTCTATCATGGGGAAAAGTATTCAATTCATTGCCCAACAATGACACCATAAATGTTAGAAATATAATTCACCTTCAGATTGCATTGAAGGTAAGCCCAATACCCATCAGTTTATATGTCACAGGTAATTGAGTTTTGAGTGGTCAAATGGAGAAAACTCAATAATAATAGCGTTCTAACTCAGAAATATGGACTAGCATGCATAAGAAATTGAGATCTGGAATCAACTTCAGTCATTAAGTTGGAGTAAGGGTGAGTAGGAGGAAAATTTAGTGAGAAAGGTGTAGAGGTCCCCTATGAACATCATATTTTCCAGTAGCCTAAGGAGGAAAAACTTAAACACAAGGTCCTCTTGGATTCAAATTTCAAGGAAGATGGAAGAAATCATAACAATACTATAATCATACATTTATCATAATATAGTTATAACAATCCATGTGAATCAATCAAACATGAACTCTCTCAAATACACAACCAGAGAACCAGTTGTTCTCAATCAAAATATTACAATATTATGGAGTCTAGCTCAACCATTCGACATTAACAAAATATCAAAATTCCCTATATATACTAAAATGGTACAACCACCAGGAATGTGATCATATCACTTCCTTCAAAGCCTTCAGTCGATGCCCTCTCTGTCAATTTGTGTAGACCTCATTATGTTAGATGTGAGCCAGACATAGTTATGTGCTTTACAAGAAAAATTTCCCATAAGGAAGATTCAGATCATAAGTGTGCCTTCATGGCTACTCTTTGCAATGTTTTCCATTTATGGTATGAGGTGAGGTCTCAACTCCTTCCCACAATCTTCAATAACTGTCTTCATTGGGATTAGGACTAGGCCTGACACCCATAACTATTCTCAGGTGGTGCCAATGACTTCTGTGAGTCCATCCTGACGCCTCGAGGCCATGAATGGTATTTGTTTGTGACTAATGTGATATTTTCACATGCCAGTCTGATAGTGTATGCATAGGGGTGATGTGGAGAGATTTTCTTGGAAAAAACACGTATGGCCCAATGAGTGAGCGATGACCATGTGGAAGGAAACGATTGGGGGAGTGGAGGCTGGGATGAGGTTGTGGTGGCAAGGGAAAGGAAAAGGTGGTAGAGGAATGAGGGAGGTGTGATAGGCAGGGAGGAGGTGACATGTAAGGGAGAGTGGAATGTGAGTGGGATAGGTGTCATGAGGTGAGAGGAGGTATCGGGAAGGGAAATGTGATAGGTGGAGAGAGGGTGCTTGAGTTGCTTAGGCCTCCATTACCTATGGAAATCATGGGAAGAATGACACATGATTTACACCATCATGATCTTGAGGGTAAACCTCAATTTCTATCTGATTCTTAAGAAACAATCTATAGATCCTTTTGTTAAAAGCGTCGAAGGTCACCAAATGATCATTGGTGATAGAAAAAGGAGAGAAGGTAGGTACATTTATTTATTTAGTAGTAATATTGACTCTTATATATCTTTAGCTTCTACAAGAGTGGATACAAAACTATGGCATCATAGGCTTGGACACATGAGTGAGAAGGGGATGCAGATACTTCACAAAAGAAATCTGTTTCCAGATCTTAAAAAAAATGATTTGGATTTATGTGAGCATTGTGTTTATGGAAAACAAAAGAGAGTTATATTTCTCAAAGTTGGAAAAGAAAACATGAGTGAAAGGTTATATCTTGTGCATACATATGTATGGGGAAAAACAAAGGTATCATCTCTTGGTTTCTCTCATTATTATGTTACTTTTATTGATGATGAAACAAGAAAAACTTGGGTCTATTGCATTCGACAAAAAATTGATGTTTTTGATACTTTTAAGAAATGGAAAGCTTTGGTTGAGAATGAGACATGAAAAAGGTTGAAGTGTCTCAGATCATACAATGGAGGTGAATACTACAACAAAGCGTTTGATGATTATTTTTCATGCCATGGGATTCATAGAGAGAAGACAGTTCCAGGAACACCACAAGAAAGTGGTGTGTCATAAAGGATGAATACGACAATCATGGAGCATGCAAGGAGTATGAGATTACATGCAAGGTTTCCCTTATAGTTTTGGGAAGATGTTGTAGATATTGTTGTTTACTTGATAAACAAAGAACCTTCAAGTTCTTTGGATGGTGAAATTCCATACAAGGCATGGACATATAAAAAGGTAAACTATTCATTTCTAAAGACTTTTAGTTGTGAATGATTTGTCCATATTGATAAAGAAAACAGAACAAAAATTGAGGAAAAATCCAAGAAGAGTACCTTTATTAGATACGGTGTTAATGATTTTGGTTATCTCTTATGGGATATTGAAAATCACAAAATAATTAGGAGTAGATATTTCATATTCAATGAGAAGGTCATGTACACAGATTAGTTGCAGGGAAAGAAATAGGGAAAAGAAAAACCAGAATACACAGTGCTTAATGAGATCACTGAAAAACAAATTCCAAAGGTACTAGAAAATCAAAATGTAATGCAACATGAGCAACATGTACCTCAAACTCCTGCAAGCGTTGTTATAATATCTATCGAGTTAAGTAGACCCCATGAACGATACTCTCCTTCATTATACTATTTGTTTTTGATTGATTATGGTGAACCAAAAAGTTATGAAAAGGAAATGCAGGTAGACACTAAAAGGAAGTGGGAGCAAGGCATGAAAGAGGAAATGGATTCCTTGGTAAATAAACAGACTTGGGACTTGGTTCAGTTTCATGAAGGAAAAATACCATTGTAGAATAAATGGGTTTACAGGTTGAAGGAAGAAGATGCAGTAAAAAAAAGGTACAAGGCTAGACTTGTTCTAAAGGGGTTTGCACAAAATAAAGGTATATATTTTGATGAAATATTTTCTCATTTTGTTAAAGTGACTTCAATTAGGACTATTTTAAGTTTTGTGGTAGAAAAATATTTGCATCTTGAATAGTTAGATGTAAAAACAAATTTTCTCCATGGGGATTGTTGGGTCTCCATTTTGACACCCCTATTACCTTATATTATATTCTATTCTATCTTAGTCAATTTTACCTCTAACATATGAATATGTTGTCTATTTCTTCCACAAACCTACCTTGTGACCTTATTCATATGCATAATGAGGTAACCCGTGTTAAAAACATGATTTGTTTGATTTGTTAATTAATTGAGACTAAATGATTGATTGTTTATGATTCTAATTACTTTGATTATTTTAAGCAACTTCATGACAAGGCATCACCTCATCCGGTACTCATCTTCAAGATTCATCCGACACTTCTGTTGACCCAGTACTACAACATTCCAACTATGCATTTATTTGGTACCAACTTTGTGCCTATTCTAGTACCACCTCTACACTGATCCGATACCAAGATTTGTTACTGTGTTAGTCTGGTACTAAACTCACATCTATAGGATTAACGTTTTGAATGAGTACATTGGTGATGGCTCCCAAAAATTAGTTGGATGGAAGCATCCTTGGTTTGTTTGAAGACCACGATAGAATTCATCACTCTTGTACTTCGTCTCATGAGGATGAAGTCCATTCCTTGAGATACTCTATGATCACCAATTGTAATATTTTGTAAACATTTGATAATTATCTTCAAACTTTGATTGTAACAACTAACCTTCTTTAAAAGGTATGTTGTATAGGAGAATAGAATAGAGATATGATATACACTGTTATGTTGGAGTTTGAATGTTGAAATACTGATTCAATCATTTAATTGAAGGAATATGAATGTTAGTATTTGCAATTCATGGATGTGAGTAAAGTGTTTATTCTATAATTTCTTTAGAGCTACCTTGTTGGTTTGGAAAGGGCCCACCACCCCAACCAAGGTAAGTCTCCATGTATATGTTTATGTGAGGATATAATTTAATTTGTGAGTGTGCAAATAAAGTAGTTTTGTATTGCAAATGATTCGGAGTGCATGTACAATGTAGATCTCTAAATAGATACCTGTTGATTTTGAATTAGTGTGAATGAACAGTTACACATTAATCATAGTAGATGATTTTATTTATGTTTCTGCAGAGTGATATTTAGTCAACAAAAGCTAGATAGATGTTTGGGATTGTTGTATAAGCAATTGTTATTGTTCTGAATTTGAAAGTCTTAATAATTGTGTTGTCCTCAGTAGGTACATGAACAAGTAGAATTCATCTCTCACCCTTCATGCTTCAGTAATGAAGTCTTTCAATCATATTGATTGTCTCATGTATTGAGGAAGAAAGTTGATTGGAATTGATTAGGTCATGATTGGTTTCTTTTCAAGAGTAAATAGAGTGAATTGTCAATTGTTATGTGAATTCAATTTCTATAGGATGTAGGGTCTCAGTTCATCTCTTTATTTCATGAGCCTGTAATGAACAGACTTGCTATCTAAGCAAGAATCTTTTCAACTGGGTGTTTTCTTGAGAGTTTTACTATGATCTTTATCTTCTAGTTTGAAGTTGTGTGAAGAATAGTATTCAGATATTTCAAAAACAGAGTATTTTGTTATTGATTGTTTCTTGATTGAGCTATATACAACAGACATAGATAGGTTACCTTTTTTCAACACATATAGTGTAAAAACGCTTTTGATTACGAATCCCAGATTGATATATAAATGAGTGCAATATACTAAACATATATTTACACCAACATTTTGGCGTCGTTATTGGGGAGTTGTAAATGGTAATAGGTAGTATTTGAATTAGATTTCTTTAATGGTTTTGTATTGGTTTTATGGATGACCTAAGGGTGGAGAGAATACGATAAGACGTGAGGGAACAACCCACACATCCACTTTAGTGGGGTTGCTCCAAAGTTAGGTTGTCCTCTCCCTTTCATGCATAAGTGTTTTTATTTTAATGCAAGTTTGTTTTTCCTTATTTTATGAAAAAATGTTTTTTTATTTATGAAAATTTAATTTTATTTATGATGAACTAACTTGTGCAAACCGATAGGATGGTGACAGCAGGGTCCCAGTTGTTAGCACTTGGTAAATTT
>CBVK0101963588.1:0-17445 GCA_900067695.1 Picea abies | reverse complement strand
CAAAAACCAGATGATGAGCGAGTTACATGTCAAATTGGGTTTTCGCCATGGAAACTCATCCCCCTACAACCCTCAAGCGAACAGACAAGTTGAGGCTATCAAAAAAGTCATAAAAGCCATGATCCAACGCATGGTAGGGGAAAACAAAACATTGTGTCATTTACAACTTTTCTCCGCTCTCTGGGCTTATCGCACCTCTATGAAAACTTCAACTGGATTCACTCCTTTCCAATTGGTCTATGGCATTGAAGTCGTCCTACCAATCGAGTGTGAGATTCCATCACTCAAATTGAAAGTAGAACTCCTACCCCATACTTATGCTAAAAAAGAACGATTCTTGTATCTATCCAAATTGGATGAAACACATCGCGATGTTGCTCTCGCCAATGCGGCACATCAGAAATGAATTAAGAGTCAATATGCAAATCCGTCCACCCTCAGACTTTTGTAAAAGGAGACTTAGTCCTCGTTTACGACCAAGCTCACGACAAATTAGGGACAGGAAAGTTAGAACCTCTATGGTACAGTCCTTACATCGTGAAGCATGTTCTACATAGAGGTGCCTATGAATTAGTTGATCATGATGGAATTTCCTTAGGAGAGCCCCGAAACAGGATTTACCTTAAAAGGTACTATGCCTAGATCACCTAGCATCTGTACTTTGTACATTATTGTATTTTAGTGTGGTGTGTCTATTTCTTTCGTGTGCTCGAGTCTTTACCATTGCCACTCATGACTATGCTTGTGTTTTCATGTGCAGATGAAATCTTCCTTTCCTATCTTTTTTGGGTTCGTGGATGGTGCTAGTCGACATACCCGAAACATTGCTTCGGCATCATGGGTTATTTGCCAGTTTGACGAGGTGGTGAGTTCAGGAGGGATCTGCTTAAGACGAGCAACCAACAACATGGAAGAATATCATGCTGTCATCGGACTATTGACCCAAGCCTCCTCCCTAGGTATCTCTCGTATCATTGTGTACTTAGACTCCCAACTCATGGTTTATCAACTCAACCATATATACGCTATCTGTAGTCCTATCCTGCTACGTCTACACTTACAAGTTCGCTGTCTTGAACGAGTGTTCGATTACATTGAATATAGACACATTCCAAGAGAACTTAATAGCATTTCAAATTCATTAGCTAATTATATCATGGATCGATATCTTGCCCACATATAAGATTTAAGGAAAGAAAAATTGTACATTACATGTAAATTAAAACACATCACAGACATCATCATGTACAAATCATTAGCATTGCAAAAACTCGAAACTATATATATATATATATATATATGGCATGACTGAAATGTTTGGATTACATCAAAAAGTATGTAAAAGAGCAAAATACTGGGTCTTTCCACCCATACAATGTTGCCTGACAAGGCATACAAAAATAAGATCACCGGAGAGACTCTACTATCCCCGCACTACATCATGTTGTGAGTAACACATCACCGCACGCACTACATGCCTCAATAGAGAATTGATATTCTCCGGTACTCCCACAGTGTGCCTCTGCAGATGTAAAGGCACTTCTCCCCTCCGTAAAGGAGGAATGCCCATCGTGAGGCCTTGGAGGTTTCTCCCAACCTCCCGGAGACCTATCACTGGTATTGTCAGATTGGGTGCAACCAATATGCCCCCGCGACATCCTAGTACCGGTATATCAACTGAGTGCACTTATCCCTTGTCTGCACGTTGAAAACATACATCTGTTAAAACTCTTCTACATACCCAAAAAAAATACATATACATCAAAAACTCAAAAAATAACAGAAACTAGACACGGTATGGCTCAGTCTCTTACCTGACATATCCCAGTCTTCCCCTGCGGGAAAAATCAAATCCATGCTTCCGCGGAAATCTACCTCAGCATAAGGGAAGTCCTCTATCCAGAGATACTGCCGTCTCAACCAAGAAAAGAAATCACCAGTGAAATGGAACTCCGACTCCGATACTAGCCTTGGAGAAAGACTAGTCCACCTCTCCATCCTAGGTTCATCCACTGGTCGCACTGCCAGTGCTATCTGAGGCTGCATCTGGGGGATGCGCTCTAGAGAAAATGAGACCAAAAATGAGCCATAACCAAACTGCTTCTATCCAGTCCTGCACCGTGAAATCTGTTCCTTCACATTTCGAACCCTGCACTCCAGTTGAACAGTGTTCGTTCCAAACACTAAACACCGTAAGCCACCTGCAATCTTGATGCCAGATGAGCACTAGTACTGCCTGTCGCACTCATGATAGCAAACAGTATAGACTGGAGGGGTAGCTCTCGAATTTCCTTGATAGGGATTCTACCCCCTACCAACCTTGCTCCTGGGATGTAGTGGCGTGCCAGATACATGTCCACTTGTTCAGGTAGTGCCCTCTGCCTGGAGAAATATATGGGGACCCCTCTCTTCGAAAGGCCAGTCAAAAAGTACACATCTTGTAACTCAATGGTTAAAAGTTGTGTGGCAATTCGGAACCCTTGCTCTGCAACATCCCATAGGCCGATCATATGCTCGAGCAATAAAATCTCTTTCTTCATTTTTTGCAACTTGAAGAATTTGAGCAAGCCACAAGCTTGCAATGTGGCCTGTGTGCGGGGACTCCGCAAGGCAGCTAAGTCATCCATCTCATGCTCTCTTTATTTCCACTCGATCATGGTCGCCGAAGTTATCTACAAAACAAAAAATCAAGAAATCCATTATTTCCATGTTTTGGCAATTTCGGCAATTTTTTAAAAGCGATTTAAAGCATGAAATAAGATGTCCACATCATTTAAAAGTGATCATACCCTCTTTTACAATTACCATGCCCTTCCCTAGCCATTTAACTTTCATCAAATAGCAATGAAAACGTCTAAAAAATCAAAACAAGTTTGTGGCTGCGTGGGCTTATGGAAAGATTTTTTATGGGTTCATTTACCAAAAATGACCTATCTAATTGACTATTTGGGTGTTGGCATCTTGGCCACCGTTTTCTAGAATGTTTTTGTAAAAGAATCCCCCTTTTTCCATCATTCTTAAAAGAGGCTGATTTTGATCTTTTTGGGCAATCTAGGGATTCATATTTTAAATTAAATGATGCTATTAAAATGAATGTGAAACCATGTGTTTGAAAGAAGAAGAAATGGAAACCTACCTGGTCCAAACGACAAGCAAAATGGTGAACCATAGCTCCGACAGCAAACAAAACAAGATCCACTTCAAAACGAGAATCTCCACCACTCCAAAATCCTTGTGCAAAATGAAATGGTAAATGGAATTTTCATTGTATTGTTATTTACAAATTTTTATTTTTACAAGGTATAGTCATTTTAGGGTTTCTCTAACAACATAATGGCTTCACTAAACCCTTGGTTTGTAGTTCTGACATCGTAGGTTTCCTGGCAGTCCTGATGGATTATTCACCTTCTCGCACTTATGAGCATAGTCTTAGTTTGTTCTCAAGCTCGATAATATGAGAACATAACCAGGTAAACTTTTATCTCTTTTTTGGACCCATACAGATACACGAACACATGAAAAAGAAACCCCCCTGGATTCTAATTTAAACCCTTTTCAGACTCTCTAAATATGAAAAGATTGTTGAGTGACCTTGCTTCCTTTCACACTCGTTAAAAGGTCAGAAAGGGCGTCTTTCGAGCGATAGTTTACCCCTTTTTCAGTCTCGTTAGACTACTGTATGAAAAAGGAACTGAGAGAGTTCTCTTTTAAGTGTTTTTCCAAACTCTAATCCTGAAAAACCTTCGATTTTTCTGTCTTTGGACTCATTAAAGCACACATCGACAGGCCCACATGGGACCGAACCCTTACTTCTTCCAGTTCGTTAAACAAAGGAAGAGGAACTTACTGAAGGTGAGTTATATCGAGCATGTGTTATCCTCCTCAAGCTCATTAAATCAAAAAGAGGTACTCATCTATCTGGATGGGGGAAAAATTGAAAGGAGCAAGCCAAGCAGTCTCTTGAGAACATCATCCAACACTTCTTAGAGTCACCCTTGAACACGACACTTTGTCATTTGCACATATTATAATCCACTGAACCTCTGCACTGAACCAATCCTTTGAGTTCCTTTCACTCGTTTGGGTCACTCGACACAAGTCACAGTATCCACTGCATAGTTTTGGTCCATGCCACATTTTTGTTGTTGTGCCTCAGTGTTCAAGGGAAGTATCCACCTCGAGAGTCAGCCATCCCAAATATCTTGCCTCAAAACCTGTGTCAGTCCATGTCCATTTGATCCGCCAATTACATCTACATGTCTGTTTCATGTCATTGATGGGGGATACATCAAGGACCTCCCTCGACGAGTCTATTCCTGTTGACTTCAACACATTATCCAGGAATTAGACTTAGAAACCAGTTAGTACTTTGGGACCTGCATGCCTCAATGACAGGCCTCCTCACGTTCAACAATAGGTCTACATCATTGACCCCTGATCAAATGATTCCACGGGTGTTCGACTTCAGCTCATATATTCACATTCACTGGAATGTACTAAGGTACCTTGAGAATCATTGGCATTAATGGTGATCTCCCTCGCACTTTTTAACGGTTCACACCATTGACCGATAATCAAGTGGTTTTTGTCATGTTCGACAGCAAGACATCTATTCACATGGTTAGAATTGTACCACGTTGGGATTGGTAAGAATACCCTGGGTTGAGTAATCACTTTGATATATTCTCTGCCCAGTCTATGAAGGAGTTTCTATTGGACAAAGAGCACATACACTGTCACATAGATCCACTTTGTATTGGTCGTGGCTATGTCTTGTCATCTCATAGATCCACTGTGTATTCTTCGTGGCTATGACCAGTCTGAGTCATCAAAGTATAGATCCACATTGTATCTTCGGTGGCTATACCCTTTTATCAATACAATTATGGATCTGCAGTGTATTTTATGGCGGCAGTCTTGATCACCCAAGCATAGGTATGCCTGCCTTGGGTTTTGAAATATGTCATGATATTTGTTGCATGTTTGTGTGCAGCTTCCGTCAGGTTCTCCGAGTCTATACCCTTTCTTGAACGTCTACAAAGCATTTTAGTTATCAGTCCACATCTTCTAACTTCATACTTTGGGGGGCAATCTGTTACACGTCAAAATTACTCAACTGGATAAGTGTCGCATGTTCCTCTCAATTGTTGTAAGTGTCACATCTTCCTTACAACTTTTGCAAGTGTCGCAAGTTGTTCATAAGTGTCACAAACGTTGATCAAGCATACTGTCTTAACAATGACACTAAGGAGGCACTTAAAACATCTCATACACTTGGTTTGGAAAAGGAGAACTAGTTAAATGAAGTCAAGGAACTCTTGACACCAGAGAAGAGCTCTTAATCAAAGGTTCTGAGAGTGAGCACTCCCCTATATCAGTATAGGGAGCGTTGGCGCCCCCCTATAAGGCTTCATGGAGCATTATAACACTCTCCTGCCCTTCTGAAGGAGCATTATCCACCTTTGGAGCGTTGGCGCTTCCCTAAAGCTTCCTAGGGAGTGCTACAACACTCTGATGCCCCTTTTGAGGGAGCGCTTCCTAATCTGAGGCAGTAGTTGACCCGTTTAGGAGAACAAGGGGAGAATCTTTCAAGTTAAGAAGGCAATTGCATTCAAATTCTTGGTTTCATCAGAAGATCCCTGATCTAAGGAGGAGGTTCCTCAACCTGTTCTAAAGATAACTCAAGAGGTTAAGTTCCTCTTAACCTATATAAGCAAGCTCTATGATGGTGAAAAGGGAGGAAAGAATTGCTAGCATGAAACCTATGATCTCATAGGAAACACACAGTCAGCCAAAGGAGAGTGATCAGTGACGCTGATGTTATCCAGGTTGTGGATCTTTCAAGCAAGGGTTAGACGAAGAGGACTTGACGAAGCTGTTGCATTCGCATCTACGATTGTAAGTACTGCTTTCGTTATTCTAATTAATATGACACGCTTGGCTTGTTTCTTTCTAGTTTGTGTCTGATGTTACATGAACTTATCATTGATAGATAGATCTGTTTTCAAGCTAATATCAACAGAGTAGGAATTGGTCGTATCTTTTTTGTCTACAGGACTCAGTGAGGAGCAAAGGATCGAAGCTCAACTCAGAGTGTGCAGGGACAAACGTTGATAAAGAGGTACCTCTTTTCTCCTTCCTTCTCATGTGTTAGTTTGTATAGATTTGAAAGAAATTCAGTGTCCAAGTTAAGCATTTTCTGTCTTAGAGTTAGGGTCAAGCTCTTTGAGGCAATCTACCTATCCGTAGGGAGATTTCCCTACAACAATGACCATGACTTAGAACGTAAACTAGACCTATAACATCACCTATACCCCCCTAGATCCATCTAAGCCTACACATAACCTATACTCTACCCTTAACCCCTTGCACACCCAAGCCCTAAGTGAAATATTCCTAAACCTCTTCTTTTATAAGGATATTTTATGGATATGAACATTCACCTAATGTTTAATAATTATCTCACATGATTTAATGATTATTATGGTACATTGATTCTACCTTTTTATTTTATTATAAGCATAATCTTATAGTTGTTTCAATATTCTTTATTCAAAAACAAATTTTTGAATCCCTCTCTCTATATAGCCTCTTCAAATCTCTCCCTCTCTCTCTCCATCAATCTATTTCTCTCCCTCCTCCCTCCCTTTCCCTCCCTTCACCCTAACTCTCTCTCTCTCTCTCTCTCTCTCTCTCTCTCTCTCTCTCTCTCTCTCCAAGTCTGCTCCTCTCTTGCTATCTCTCTCCTCCTTTATCTTCCCCTTTGTCCCTCCCTCCCACTATATATACACTCTTTGTCTCCTACATATACCACCTCTTTCTCTCTCTCATTGTTGTTATTCTTACTCTCACTCTCTCTCCCACCTCTCTCTCTCTAACCCCTCTCTTGGTCTTCCTGTCCCACCCTATCACACTCAAATAATCCATCTTTATTCCATTCTATCTTTACCTCTTGCATCTAGACCTCACTCTCTCTCTCTCTCTCTCTCTCTCCCCCTATATTGCTCTCTTTTCATCTATCTGACTACCATTCCCTCTTTCCCCCCCTTCCCCTTACTCTCTCACTCTCTACCCAACCTCTTTTTCCCCTCTTCCTCTCACTCTCTCACTTTGATCCAAAACAGATCTAGGAAGGCCTAAAAATAAAACTTCTCAGAATCGAATGAAACCATCTCCATTTTTTTAGGCTCGTTGCCTCAATTACAACCATATATTTTTTTTCTGAAAATGGACATCGTATGCAAAAGTTATCTCATTCTGATTGATTTCCCAAACAAGCAAAAAAGTCAACTAGTCAAAGTAAACAAGACATATTGTTGACGTCATCAATACATCATCATGATGTCATGATGACATCAACAGGGACATGTGGCACCACGAGGAGGTGACATGTGTCACTCATTTTAGGAACTTTTAGGGGTTCATGTGGAAATATAAAAAATTAACATGTGGTAATGTACGAACCCGACACATGGCACTGTACAGACGTGATATGTGGATGTAAGGAATGTTGACATGGCCCGATGACAATTCGAAATGTGGCAACACATATGACAGGTGGAAATACAGAGGCTAACATGGCAGGGTGACATGGCAGTATGGATGTTGGCATGGAAACTATCGAGTGAAATATATGTTATCTATTTCGACATTAAATTGTCAACCCGGGGCTTGTATGCTTCGAGGTGCCAACACTGTGTGTGTAGGTCTAGATCTCTAATCTATCCTAGTCTAGCCTAATCTAATCTAATGACAATAAACTCAAATAATGAAGAGCTTTACCTTAAATTTACAGAGTAATCTACAATTATGGACAATGAGTTTATAAAGACAATCTATCTTTCCTTAAAAACAATATTTGATTATGGATAGTGAACTAATAAAAAAAAACTATCTTTCTTCAAAATAAATCTATGATTATGGGTAGTGACTTCATAAGGAAAACTATCTCTTAAAATAAATTATTTACCATACTTATTCAAAGCAATCTATTCTTAAAATACTTATTCAAAGACTCACAATTATATTTATCCTAGGAGTAATGACCTCTATATTTACATTGATCTCATTGACTAAAAATGAACAGCATCATGATGACATTTAAATTAAAAATTAACAGAATCATGATCTTCTAATTAACAATGTATATAAACATTGTACAGAAGAGATTGAAAATCAACTATTATCATATCACTATGATGTTGGAAGTAAAGTGAGAAATTTATGCAAATATATAGGCAATAATCAAAATTCACAACTTAATGTAGTTGTTATAGGCACTACCTAAATAACCAATCTACAAATAATTTATGATTTATAAAACAAAGAAGAAAAGCATGTGTACAATTTGAACAATGATATGGCTATGAACATATATCCATTAATAAATTATAACCTCCATAACAAGATGTTAGGTGTCAAAGTATTAACAAGTACATATAGAAAATTGTAAGTATTTTGTAACACATATATGATTTCACGGAGATCTGCAAGTTATACACATAGATATACATAGTAACACAATTTTAACAAGCAACCTGAAATTAGCAAGTAATGAAAGTAAAATGTGAAAATGTAAATATACAACAATATGAACAAGCTACCCAAACTATTGGTGGGCTCTCTAATAGTCGTGGAACTACTCCAATATAAAACACAATCACAAACTCATCATAACATTAGTATTAATCATCAAAACAAAGTTTTTACAGAGAAAATCCAAGATAATGATTGTATGTATAAAATAGTGTCTCTATTCGTCCCGAAAGACTATGGTATTTATAGATTTTACAATATAGCTGAGAGGTCGACCATTGAAAGGGTCGACGCTCTCTCTAAAACAGAATTTCATTAAATCCTATAAAAAAAAACATCTCTCCAACAACTTCGTGTGCTCAAAATAGAAGTCGGCTCAACCACTCAAATTTGAATGTGTTGAGTTCCATAGTTGGAGGGATTGAGAATGAAAAAAACCCATGTGTTGGATTCTCTAAGGAGAGCTCGTCAATATGCCAACCTCCAACTGCACTAGACTCTGAGGGTCGGATGGAGGGTTGGATGGAGGGTTGAATCAAGGACTAGATGGGGGGTCGGATCGAGGGCTATGAACTTCTCTCAATTCGTTCATAATGTTAGTAAAAAACCCTCTTGGGATCTAATTGGGCATATTAGGCACAAAACCCATGTGCCAGATTTTTCTGATTCAACTTCATCCTCCCACAAATTGAGCTCGAAGTTCACTGCCTGGAAAAAGGCCAGATGGAAGGTTGGATGGAGGGTTGGATTGCATTTTCGACCTGTTTCAAAAAAATGACAAGTTTTAATAGATCATACTTAATCAATTAAGGATAAACCATCATAAATTCATCATAAATAAGAATTACACATACCTTATGTTGATCCATAGCAAATTAATGGAGAATACCTTAAAAAAGAGCTAATAAAAACATAAATTGTACAATATCCATGTGAAAAAAAGGATTTGGACAAAGGAAAAATGGGAAAACACCGAGTCATCATTTCTCCCATGCCTAAGAGTTTGTAGGTCCCTCTGCAAAAAAAATGGGTCGCCAGACATAGCTATAGTTATGAAGGAGGGGGTAGATTATCTTTAGAGGCCTCTCCCTCATATCCTAGAGACTTCATCTTAGGAATTTTTTGATTCTTCAACTGCATCCTTAGACTGTTATTGGTGGTGGTCATCTGATCGACCAAATGTTTAATATAATTTACCTTTTCTTGAAGTACATCATTTTCATGGTGCAAATGACGATCCACAATTTCAAGTTTTGCAAGACATTGGATCAGCTGAGCATTCTCTTTTTGCAATTTCTCAACAGTTGGGAATTGATCAGATTGTTAAAGAGAGGAAGGGTTAGGATTCTTAGTAGATGTATAAGGCATGTCACATTTGGAATAAGGTGTAGGAATCTAAGGAGAGGGTGTAATAGTGGCATTTTGAGGAAGACTAGGTGTGATAGGCTCAGACTTGATTTCTTTGATAGGCTCAAATTCTTTTGCAGAATCTTCTCTAAGTTTCTTGTGAGGGATCTCATGATCAAAGGAAAATTGAATAGGATCTGAGGTAATTGGAGGCTTTATATTGGACTTTCTGATCACACTTCGAGTGCTCCTACAAAATGGTCATAACTGTAAATTATGATGTAAAATAAGCTTATCAACCATACACTTAAGAGGTTACAAAATTATTCCAATAGTATATGGTTAATCAAATAACATGAAAATATGAATGACTGATGACATAATTAGCCTCAGATATTGCATAAAATAGTTTCATGGCAGAAATTGACATAAATTTATAGAAATCATATTATTGCTTCATCTCATAGACTTGTGTTGGATGCAGGCCGAATAGAAAGGAAAGGCTATTTTGGAAAAGAAGCATGCAAGAGGAAAGAGACACTTGTAAGGAAAAGAAGCACGCACACATTCATGGAATACCTAACGACACTAGGGTTAGGGTTTTTGTAATACATTGGAATGGTTGGTGAGCCGAAGATAAATAGAAGAGAGATATACATAGAGCTAGAGAGCTAGAGAGAGGTGGAGCTGAGATATACAAAGAAAGGAAGAGAATTGTAAGGATGGTATGAGTTACTAAGCGAGTGAGATAAAAAGGGCATGATCGAATCGATCATGAGGGTTATATCACAGGCTGGGAAGACTAGTGTGATCTAGTCGGACTCACAAGGATTGAGGAGCTTGTGGGAAGAAAAAGGAACTAAGATTGTAACCATGCGCGGCATGGATATTTCCAAACTATAATAAAATCCTTAGAGACATATATTTGTGGATGTAGCTTAGGAGGTGGTGAACCATGGTAACACTTTATGTGACTGAATGAATGTGTTTTTTCATCTGATTAATTGATGAATGTTGAATGAATTAAGTGACTAAGTAAATATGATGTACCACATGCATGCATAGAATGAATGTTATACTAGATGTTAAATGAACTGAATAAAGGTTAAGGTGAAGATCTTGCTTAGTCTCAAGTTGCAAACACATGAGTATTGCAACCACCCATAGAGCTATCTCAGGTGAGACTTCACAGTACACTTTGTGTACTATGTTTCCTTCTAGGTGACTAGAAGGGGTGATAGTCTTTAAGAGCCTTTGTTGGGAAGCTTCTTAGTTATGAACCAGGGTCAATCTATAATGGTCAATAGAATCAGAATCCCTCAAGACCAATAAGAGTAGATAGATAAAACAAAATAAAAAACCAACAAATGGTTATGTTGTCAGTTGATTGGAAGGCAATGGGATTGAGCATATGAGATCTATGGAGGACATGTCAAAAGAATACGGGATCGGACGACAAGAAAGTGAAAGAATGTGAAGCTAAAAGGGGATGTTGAGGCCATGGAATCCCATGAAGGAAGAGATCAAAAGATGGTTGAAGACAAAGGAGATAGAGTTTGTGCAGAAAGATAATAGAAACCCAAAGTTAACGTCGCACAAATATATGGACAAGTACGTATTCACCGACTTACATGAAGTATTTTTTTTTTATTTCCCAAACATATTGTCGGATTGGATCAAAAGATTGAAATAAAACCATCTGACGAATTAGATCAGATAACTAGATTGGAATCTGGAAGAGATTGTGCAGCTACAACTCATTGATAATAAGTTTACATGTGTAGTAGATTTATGGTTAGACAACATTGTTGTCGGATTTATCACAAAGTTTTCAGTAGATACAACAATGTCGTACAGTCCAGCTGGACAAAAAATTTTGAAGGGACCTCAAGGTAGGTATATCAGATCATTATATACTTCCATTAAGATATTTCTATATAACAGAGGTGTAATGACCATGGAGTCAGACAACTAAAATTCTTTGTATGCATGGGGGAAGGGGGGAAGCAGTGATAGGAAAAGGAGAAATGGAAGGAGAAGGGGATAAAGGAAAGAAGAAGGAGGCCTTGGACACATTTATGATGTATGACGACCAAATCAAGCGAATCATGGAGATAGATGGAAGGACATGAAATGGAGTACCCTACCAATATAAGGTGAACACCAAGAAGAAAGTTGTAGTTGTGAGGGAAGGCTTGGAAAGTGATGAAGACGAGGTAGAGGATCTACAGGTTGTGGAGAATATTGAGTAAATCTTGTGTGTGACATATGAGAGGAATATGAGTGGTCCATGAGCAGAAGTAGAAGGAAACACTCCTATCCATATTAGTGTCAGTGTGGAAACCATAAACCCATGTGCGACTAATAAACCAAGAAAAACACCACCATTTAGACAATTGAATTTTAGGAGAAGGAAGATAATAGGAAGTACATCTACACGAGGAACAAAAACTGGGGGAGGCAGTTCAGAAAGTAGTAGTCAAATATCTACACCATGCAGAGGTACTAGTTCAAAGTTTAAGATGGAGGGACATGACCCAACCATCATGATACCAAAATTCAAAGGAGAAGTGTCAGAGGACCGGGAAAAGTACCTGTTTATCTATGAAAATAATTGGGAAGAAAAAAAGATCATAGAAAAGGACACTAAACTTGCACAGATAGTTATCACATTAAGAGATCGTGCACTAAATCAGTATATGAGTTTAACCACAAACAGTCTACCAGGGAAAACCAAAACGATTGGAGATTTCAAGATGTTGTTGATAAATGAGTTCCATAAGCCAAGTTCAGAGGAATAATACATGAACAAGATGATAGAGATTAGACATAAACCAGGAGAATCTATATGGGAGATTGACCAGAGATTCAAGAGATTGAAAGGAAAGATGAAACATGTCATGACAATATGCAGCATAGGCATCTGTTCATCAATTCACTGTTACCACACTTGAAATATTCACTGTGACAATAGAAGTTGCAGACACAGGAAGAGGCTCTGTAGGTATCCCTAAAACTGGAAGAGAACCAATATCAGAAGATAGTTCCATCCATCGAGGAGTTGAAGGAGGATTTGAATAACTTAACATTCGAACTAAACAAGAAAAAGAACAAGGACAAAAGAAAAGTCATTTGGTGTACCACATGTACGACAAAAGGACACCATAAGAACAAATGTACAACATTCTCACAATACATGGCATCAGGAATGCCAAATCCATTACCAATAGGAGGACTATGGTGAGAGATCTGTAAGAAACAGGGTCATGATCCATATCACTGACCAATGATGTAGAAGTACCAGATAGTTTTGAAGAACTCGTATTGCAACTTTTGAAAGTCAGTAGGCCATGATGACAAAGATTGTAGAACCATGGAGTTGATGAGAGAGAGAACATCAGATGCATACTGGGTACAGGATTAAATGATGATTGGGAAAGCCACACCCCAGATTAATCAAATACCAACCCAATAAAACATTGTGCAACAACCATACAACACTACATAGCCGCAATATAACACTGCGCAACCACACTATAATACTACACAGTATAACTAGGTGCCTCAGTCCAATGCACCACGATGGGATCAAGTTGGATAGAGAGGTGGAGTAAGAGAAAGAGGATGCTTTGGAAGAGGTAGAGGACTAGTGGTGTGTCACAATTATCAAAAACCATGACACTATGAAAGAGAATGTCCACTTCCACCAGTGACTTGTATGTATTGTCGCGCATCGAATCATGACACGAAAGAATGTCCTATGCTATTATGGAAGATCCAGGAAAAGAGGAATCAAAACAATCATAATGTTCAATGGATTTCAACAGAAGAAAGGGATGAAGGAAGAAACATCAACATAGTTACACACGAAGAGGCTAAAACAACAAACGACATAATACAACAAGAGCCAACACAACACCAATGGGTGAAGAAGAATGTCGAACGAAGAAAGAAGTTTGACGTGCAGAATGAGAAGGAGATATTTAAGTAAGCTAGACAAGAATTTCTGAAGCCAAACATTGGATTAACATCAACCACACAACATAGTAACAAAGTACTAGAATACGATATGCCTCCATCATTGGATCACACCAAAGAAATGCATCCTATGGGACAAGTAAGTACGATCAAAATATTTTTGCAATCATGTGTAAAATTAATAAATGATCCATCATCTGTCAAAGTATTACAAAACATTCTATAAATATGTAGTGTAGAGGCAGAAGGAAAGTTAGAAAAAAAAATAGTCAATCACCTACATACAAGGACGAGAACAAGTAGGGAGTTCAGGATGAACACCCACATTGGATATTTCAACATGGGATATATTATACTCGATTTAGGATCTGAAGTCAATGTATTACCCAAGAAGAAATGGAAATGTATGGGAGATCCCACATTAGGATATTCATTGGTTCACATGAAACTAGAAAATCAACACAGATTTATACCAATTGGAAGACTAAAATGAGTAACAGTATACCTGGATGGAGTGCAAACTAAATCCGACTTCGAAGTAATAGAGATACTGGATGATACAACACCTTATATATCATTTCTCGACTTGGAATGGGTGTTAGATAACTAGGCCATAATCAACTTAAAGACGCAGAAAATGGCCTTCGAGTCAGGAGAATATAGAGTCATTGTGCCATTAAACCCATCAGAAGGGGAAAGTTTCATAGAGCCTACTTGCTTAGACCTGGAGGAAATTAACCAATTGTACAGAACGACAACACAAGAGGAATATTATGTAAACCCAACTGTTGATGGGGTACTCAGTTGATGGAGCATCACCTCATGTGTGTCATATTCAAATACCAGCGTAGAGAAATGGCAACAGGCATTACACAAAGTGTCCACAAGACGATGCGTAAGAATAGACAGCGCAGTAAGATGGGTAGGTATGGAGATAAGGGAACCACCTAGCTTCCATGGGGTGAAAAATATAGAAGCATTATTGACATGGTATGAATATGAATTGCTATAAAATCAGAGACTCTTAGCACTAGATATAGCACTCAAGGTGACACTTGCGAGATGGTGGGGTGTGCACAAAGAAACAATAAAGGAGTGGTACCAATGTAAGCGGTTACTGCACATTAGGTTTGGCATAGAGAAAGGAAGTCATGAGTGGAAGAAATATGATGGACAGAGGGCACCCGTAGGACACTTGGAGAAGAGTAGAACATTGTGGAAAATGAAACCACCAGAGGAATGGCCTCACCATTTTTTACACACATTATAGGGCATCCCAACAAACTGATATACAAACCAAGAACTGTGCAAAGTAACTACGAGTTGGACAGTATTACAACAGAACTTTACAGTCACTTTCTCATTTGAGCACGAGAACCCAAACATAGATGCAACACTTAAACAAATAAGAGGGGTGATATTTATTGAGGAACCAGAAGTTGAACTTATAACAAACGAGCAACAAAAAAATAGAAACACAGTGAAAGAACTATTTTCATGCTACCATGTGCAGGAAGAAATACCATATGAATATGACCCACACGATATTCATATTGAGAAAGGTGAAGGCAAAAGAGAAGTATAGGGTCAACCTCTAGAATCAGAAGTGATTTCTACACTAATCAAGGTGAATAAAGTCAACATCAGGATGGTGGAGAATCCCAAAATGGCCAACATTGGAGACTACTGGGATGAGAAAATAGTAGAAAGTATAACAGAGTTACTATACGAGTACAACAACCTGTTCCCAAAAACGTTCACAGAAATGGAAGGCATAGCAGGAGAGCTAGGAGAAATGAAAATACTGCTCAGAGCTTAGGCAAGACCAATCAGACAATGACCATATAGACTAAACCCAATATATAAGAAAACAATAAAAGATGACATCGATAGGATGTTGGAGGCTAGAATCATAGAACCCGTATAAGAATCCAAAAGGATAAGCCCAATGGTAGTTCAGGAGAAGAAACAAGGGGGGATAAGAATATGCATCGACTTGAGAAAGTTGAAATATGTGTGCTTACATGACCCACTCCCTACCCCGTTCATAGATGAAGTCTTGGAAAATGTAGGAGGACAAGAAGCTTATTCATTCATTGATGGATTCTCCGGATACCATCAGATCAAGATAGCTCTGGAAGATATATACAATACGACTTTTTCCACGTAATGGGAATCATACCAGTATAAATTCATGTCATTTGGATTGAAGAATGCACCAACAATATTTTCCAGAGTAGTCATAGTTGCATTTAAAGAATTTATCCACTAGTTTCTATAAGTATGCCTGGATGATTGGAAAGTCTATAGCTTGTTGAAGGAACACATCAAAGTCTTATGGTTGTTGTTAGAAATATGAAGGCAGTGCCAAATATATTTAAATATCAAGAAGTGCATATTCAAAACACCTTTTGGGATATTATTGGGCCATATAGTATGCAAGCAAGGTTTGCTAGTAGATCCTTCCAAGATTGCAGTAATTGTTAACCTTCCACCACCAAAAACAGTATGTCAATTAAGAGCGACATTGGGACACATAAGATACTACAAGAAATTTATAAAAGGGTACACGTAGATCACTATGCCAATGGAGAAATTGCTAAGGAAAGACACAAAATTCCAGTGGAATGAGGATTGTCAACATGGTTTGGATACTCTAAAAGAGAATATGGTAACTACACCAATACTGGTATTCCCAGATTGGGAGAAGAAATTCCACGTACATGTATATGCATCGACCATAGCACCTGGAGCTAATGAGGAGCAGGAGAATTGGACCATCCTATAGCATTTGCTAGTAGAAAACTGTTAGAATTAGAGAAGAACCACGACACTACAGAAAGGGGAGGCCTATCTATGGTCTACACACTCCAAAAATTCAAACATTATTTATTAGGAAAACATTTCAAGATGTTCATGGACCATTCAGTGCTCAAATACCTCATCAACAAGCCAGTTTAGGGGGCAAGAATTTGCATATGGTAATTGTCTTTCCATGAGTTTTACCTCAAAGTAATAGTCAAGCAAGGAAAGTTGAACGCAAGACCTGATCACCTGTTGAGGATCACGAATGGGGAGGAACCTACAAATCTAGAGGATAACTTTCTGGAATCACATTTATTTCGAGTTTAGATAGACAATGAATACTTCACAGACATCATCCAGTACTTGAGTACAGGGACTACACCATAGGAATATAACACCGCGCAGAAGAAGAATATGTTATTCAAGGCTATAGATTACCATCTAATTGCAAGACACTTTTACAAAATGGTTGCATATAGCATCTTGATAATATGTGTGCTAGAACATGAAAGACCTAGAATTTTAGTAGAAGCCCATGAGGGAATAGCAGGAGGGCATTATGCAGTAAAATATATCAAGTAGAAGATGTTGCGTGCAAGACTATGGTAGCCGATCATGCACAGAGAATCAAAGGACTATTGCCAGAAATTTGATTTCTATCAGATGGTTGGTAAATCGAATAGAAGGGACGAGATGCCCCTGCGACCACAAGTAACTTTGTAGGTATTTGAAAAATGGGCAATAGATTTTGTGGGACCAATTATCCCACTAGCAAAAAGG
>CBVK0101963587.1:0-11629 GCA_900067695.1 Picea abies | reverse complement strand
AAAATCACCAAAATTTTATAAAAACTATATAAAATACTTAGAAATTTGAACATTTTTGCAAAAATATCGCCAAAAATTTATAGTTGACATATGAAGGATTAATAAGATTCGTCGAGGTTTCTACATTTTAAAATAAATTTCCATCCTTAAAATCATCCCTGGAAAGTAGGGGGTACCAAGGTCACCGTGTAGGCAAGCCATGACAACCATTTTCTTTTCACGCATTCCCGAAGGGTTAGGTATAACATAAAATATGTTAGGCTACATGTAGAAATTTGGGCACTCAAACCATGACATGATGGACATGGACAAGTTCCTAGAGTTTTCCAAGCTAGTCTACTTATAGAATGTGGGTATAGGACCCTTTGGCAAACCAATTAATCAACCAGTCCAGTGGGAAGTTGGACTGGCTAAAAACGAGATTCTAGGCCTGTTGAACATCCCACACTTTGGGAGGGGCCAATATGCAAACAACTACATCAAGCAGTTGATGGCGGTCACCCATGGAAGATACCTGTGGCTGGAAAAACTTGTCTCAATAGACATATATATTATTGCATACATCATAGGGCTTCCATCATGGGGTGAGGATCCCATGCAGTTCCTTGAGGACAAGGCGAAGGAGAAAGCATTAGACGAGGAAATGAAGAAGAAGTATGGTACCGAAATGGGGTTGCACTGAATCATAATCAAGTGTATTATTTATGCTGCGACAAGAATGGCCACAAAAATTATGGCATGCAAATTACTCGGCAAATGTCATAAGGAGGAAATCTTGACTGAGGTTGTTGTAGCTGCAACATAGTGTGCGGAGGGAACCACTCTCAGTTGGGCCCCTTATTTGTTGAATCTATTCTTGGATGACTGGAAGGATGTGTAGGATCTAGGGACATAATTTCACTATTCATGGCTACTCATCCTGATAGCATTGATTGTATGGAAGGAGCCGAAGTAATCATTATTTTCCACTAGACCCAATCCTTGCCATGGAGAGCGATACTTATTGTTGGGGTCCACTTCGAACCCCAATAATAGAATGGTGGATGCAACCATATCTGAAGGATATCACAATGACATACAGGAGAGCATCGCCAACACTTGGAGGGTGACACCAGAATCAATCACAAAGTATCAGGGCATAGCCAACTTCAAAGCCACTAGACATGCAATGTGGATCCAAGCATGGAAATATCTCGACAATCAATGCACGCACATGTGCTACTGCATCAAGGAGGAAGACATAGAGATGGCCATTAAGGATTGGGATGATAACTAGAGGATTCCATTCCTCAATCAAGAAATACCCGCAGAAATGGAGGAGGAGGAGGTAAGAAAGGAACATATACCTTCCAAAGAGATAATAGTGCCCAATAAACCAAGGACAAGTCAAAACAAGGCGCAACAGAAAAAAGGGGGGGCATCTAAGAAAGGCATCCAGATGGGGAAGAAGAATAACACGGAGGTTCCACAAGTACACGAGAAATAGAATGAGGTGGCACAAAGAGCCACATCAAGTGCTACTCAGCAGGAGGAAGGCTAGACTAAGAGTCGATTCATCTAGATGGGGGGTGCACGGAAGAAGGCAATGGCACACAAAATGCCCTCATAATACACGATCACCAAGGACAATTCATACATGGTGGCCCAAATGGTCTAGGATCGAACAGTCGAGGATTTGGACAATGCTGAGAGCCAAAGGGACATGATTGAGGAAGACTTGGAATACATGCGACATATCCTCCAACAAATCAGATAAGTGCATGCAGTCAGTAGCAACATAGGAATAGTCCCATCAACATCAAAGATAGGAGGTTAAGTTGGATCAAGCAAGTAGGACAAGATCTAGATGAGAACACAACTAAGCTCAACCTTTCACGTCACACCCAACATGGTGTGCATGGAAAAAATCATGGGGAATACATGCCTAATGGACTTGGCCCAAATACAGTTGGTATTGACGTGGATACCAACGAAGGCCTTGTATAAACTGCAAGTCAGCATCACAAAGGAGGTACAATCACGCACCTGCATAGATGTGATGGAATTGCATCAAGAAAAGGATAAGCAAGATGAGCTTGAATTTCTACTCGAGAAGGCTAAGCTCGAGACCAAAGATGAAACATATCGCACAGATAGGCTAGAGTGGGAATTTCCTGTAGCCTATGAGAAAATCCTAAAGAGCACGCAGAAGATCAAACTCACGGTGACACAAAATATTGATCGGATTGTGAAGATAATTGATCAATACAAACATGCGATTGAGCACCTCTGGGAGAAGCTCATACCTAACACTCCACTAGAGGTGAAGGAGGAGAGAAAGCAAGAGGCAACAACATAGATAACGAATATAGAGAGAAAATTCCATGCAACAACCAACTTGTTCGAGAAGGTAGCACAGCTCTGGAAGCAATTGGAAGAGGATCAACAAGTCTAGCAGAGGGACCAGGAAGAAGAAAGGATAAGCACAGCTATCTAGGACCTCAAGTAGAGTAATAATACAATTTCGATCACAGAGCATGTCAGAGTAGCACGGGATATGAAGAAACTATAGGCAAAACTCATCGCTACGCAGGCATAGAGAAAGGAGCACCGGGCTCAAATGGAACCACTCAAGGAGAGGGCAGTAGAGGTCATTATACAGGAGGAAGAAGTAAAAAAGAACATGGCGCAAACTCAGGCAGAGTGTGTAGGGATGGTCAGCGATGTGATTGCAGTGAAAGTATTGGACACACTCAAGGAGAAGACAATGTAGACCCAAGTGCAAGCAACAGAGCTCATGGAGAAGTTCCAAGAGATCACAAGAGAGATCGACGGAGCACACCATATGTAGGTTTCTCAAGATGAGCCACATGTCAGTGTTGGGGGCATGTTGGATGCAAGTCAAATCAGAAAGAAAAGATATTTTTGGAAAAGAATAATGTAAGAGGAAAGAGACAGCTGGAAGGAAAATCAACATGCACATGCATGGAAGACCTAACGATGCTAGGGTTAGGGTTTTTGTAATACATTGGAATGGTTGGTGAGTCAAAGATAAATAGAAGAGAGATATACATATAGATAGAGAGATAGAGAGAGGGGAAGGCAAGATATACAAATAAAGGAAGAGAACTATAAGGATGGTACGAGTTATTATGCGGGTGAGATAAAAACGATATGATAGAATCGATCCCGAGGGTTAGATCGCAAGCTGGGGATCCTGGTGCGATCTTGTAAGCCTCAAAGGGATCGAGGATCCTGTAGAAAGAAAGAAGAACTAAGATTGTAACCATGCATGGCATGGATATATCCAAACTATAATAAAATCCTTAGAGCCAGATCTTTTGTGGACGTAGCCCAGGAGGTAGTGAACCACGGTAACACTGTGTTATGTGACTAAATGAATGTGTTTTTGCATCTGATTAGTTGATGAGGGATGAATGAATTAAGTGAATAAGTAAATATGATGTGCCACATGCATGCATAGAATCAATGTTATACTATATGTTAAATGAACTGAATGAATGTTAAGGTGCATATCTCGTTCAGTCTTCGATTGCAAACACCTAAGTATTGCAGCCACCCATAGAGCTATCTCGGGTGACACTATGTAGTACACTCTGTGTACTGTGTTTCCTTCCTGGTGACTAGAGGGGTCGATAGTCTTTAATGGATTTTTTTGGGAAGATTCTTAGTTATGAACTGGGGTTAATCTACAATGGTCAATAGAATGAGAATCTCTCAAGACCAATAAGAGTAGATAGATAAAAGGGAATAAAAAACCAACAACTTGGTATACAAATGAATAGTTTTTAGCTCAGGGAATCCCTCCCAGACTGAAGATATGGCATGTCCTTGTTCCATGAATTAATTGGGACTGACCTTTCATTCAATTGATTTTTTTTTATGTATTGTCAACAATAGTCAGTAAGAAATCTTTAGGAAAATGAAGCCAACATTATTATTCTAAGAAAAACTAGAACTTAGAAAAAAAGAAGTATTGATGTTATGTTATGGGAATAACCAAAACGACACCATACTAATTCAGATTTCTTAATACAGACAATTTTGTCAGCTAGTAATAGTTTATGCTCATGAAGACCATATAATTTGTGATAGGGTATTTTCCTCATTTCCTTGGATAGAAAACATGAGGGTATAGATTATCTATAAAACCCACAAGAAACCAGTCATCCCTGCTTACTTTCTCAAACTATTATTTTCATTCAAGTAATATGGATAAAGTTTGCATTTGAGTTCATCAGACTCCTAAACTTATGGGTCCCACTTCTAGGATAGTGACATCCTAGGTATAGTATGAATTAGATGACAGGTTCTTAAGTGCAACTTATAGACATTCTCAAATGGAAATTAGATGATATTTATTTATCCCTTTTTGTTCAATTATGCATGCTTCTTCTTAAGTATTTACACAAGTATATCATTCATATCGACAAATATAGATTAGGCATAGTAAGAGACATCAAAATCAGAACCCATTTCCAGCAAGCCTGTTCAGTACCCTGATGGGGTAACTTTGATATCTAAGAAATATCCTCTTCCAGGGAGAATGCCCCATTGCCAACGAGTCTGCTTAGTACCCTGATAGGTTTTCCTAGTCATACCATAGGCTGGTACCCGCTTCCAGAAGACATGTTCAATATCTCGACGGGTTATCCTCTTACACCCATAATCCAACCTTTACCACCACCCTTAATATTTGTATGTATGTATTTCTTTTGCAATGATATGGGGAGGAAACTATGGAAACCTTTTTATGAAATGGGATGGTATATGGGTTGGAGGACAGTCTATAAATTTCCATAAAAGATTTTTTGCATGAAAAATAGACTTATGCATTTATAATATTCCAAAGACATATCATGGTCAAACTTACTTAATGTGTAGTGGATGAGGCCATAAGAGAATGACTTAAAGGTATCTCTAGTCCCCAAGTCTATCTTCTTCATATATAATTATAATAGTGTTCCCTCACAAGTAGGAGTGACATCCACCCTCCTGCTACTATTTGATAAGGATGCTTGAATAGCACGCTCTGATATGAAACTAGGATGTACAAGCTACCTATAGGTATTACTATGTAGACCTTGAAAATTTAAGTAAATCCCCATAATGTATTAAATTCGGCCTTCAGGTTATTGTTATTACTAATGGTATGAAATATGCATGTAATAAGGGAAATAAAGATATGGAAATGTTTTGGTTTCTAGTATTAAACTATCAACACTATCTTTATCTTAGTTCCTTTATTAAAAAATAAATAAAATGCAAAGTGGAGTTGTATTAAAATTTAAGCTAAACTAAAAACATACAACATTTATTCATTATCCTACTCTACCTAAAAATAAAGGAAAATATTTATTCAAGTGTAAGAAATTTTCCAATGTAACCGTGTGTGAAGGAAGATAAGAAACAAACCCATATCCACATATGAAAAAGTTACCGCACTGATTACTTGGATATGAAGAACCAACCGACCTATTTGATTTGGCAACAAAAACCGTTGAAGAAGAAAAGAATGGTATTGTGCCCTGATTTCCATTCTCTCCTTCATCATGCCATGCAGATCCTCTTCTTCTGGATGATTTATTTCTGAAGTGCATAAAGGATTTGCTGAAATGGATGTTGAGAACTCCTTAGTCTTAGGTATTAGTGATCGCTCTCCACCAGATGTAGTCCATAATTTTTCGTCTTCCTTTTCATTTTGGAAAGGAAAATCATTTTGTATCTCATGGGACTTTGGTTCTTTTATCATTTCTGAAGACGTAGATAAGTTCATTACTATTTTCAAGATGTGTTCTTCCTGAAAATAAGAAATCCCAACTGTTGCTAGGATTTGAGAGAGTTCTCCCAAAGTAATGGTCACCTTCGAATCCATTTTGTTGGTTGATGGGTCTTGTCTCACACATGGATTAGTGTATGGGGTTCTTGAAACACCCAATTTTTTATTATTATTATATATATATTTTTTAAGATTTTAATCACAACTACCTAAGAAATGATACACATATTTAAATTAGATTTGCGCAAACCAAACACACCACGCTTGCATAAAATAAATCACACTTGCAGGAACGAAATCAAATCATAAAGTAAAATACATTTGCAGGAACAAAATCAAACTCACACGTGTATGAAAGTATATAAACTGGAAGGAAAAATAAACACACTTTGCAAAAGGAAAGCACACTTGAATGAAAGAAATAAAATTTCCATAAAAGAAATATAAGAAAGCACTCTTGTAGTAAAATAAGCATATTGGCAGGAAAAATAAATTGCGAGAAAGTAAACACACCTTACAGGAATGATAAAACACACTTTTGTAGGAAAATAAACACGCTTGCAAGAAAGTAAATTTCAAGAAAGTAAACACACTAAGAAAAATAAACAAACTTGCAGAAAAAGGAAACACTCTTTTGGAAAGGGAACAACAAGGCTTTGGAGAAACCCATTAAAATGGATGTGCAGGTTCTTACCTCTCATATTAAAGTTTATCCTCCCCCTTATTGTGTAATTAAAGGAAACCTACCTCCCTACGCTCTAATCGCTTTAGCACATCCCTGGAAACGACGCCAAAAATGTCAAGTGAAATATATGCTATGTATTTCAACATTAAATTTCCAACCTTGGACTCGTAGGCTTCTAGGTGCCATCATTGTATGTGCAATTCTAGAGATCTAATATATCCTAGTCTAGCCTAATCTAATATAATGACAATAAACTCAAATAATGAAGAGCTTTAATTTCAATTTATAGAGTAATCTACAATTATGGAAAGTGAGTTTATAAAGACAAATTATATTTATTTAAAAACAATCTTTGATTATGGATAGTGAACTAATCAAAGCAAACTATATTTCTTCAAAAGCAATCTATGATTATGGACTGTAGTGAATTCATAAGGAAAATTGTCTCTTAAAATAAATTCTTTACCATACTTATTCAAAGCAATCTATTCTTAAAATACTTATTCAAAGACTCACAATTAGATTTATCCTATGAGGAATGAACCCTATTTTTACAGTGATATCACTGACTAAAAATGAACATCATAATGATAACATTTAAATTAAAAATGAACAACATCATGATCTTCTAATTAACAAAGTATATAAACATTGTACAAAAGAGATTAAAAATCAACTATTATCCTATCACTCTCATGTTGGAAGTAAAGTGAGAAATTTATGAAAATCTACAGGAAATAATCGAAATTCAAAACTTAATGTAGTTGTTATAGGCCCTACCTAACTAACCAATCTACAAATGATTTATGATTTATAAAACAAAGAAGAAAAGCATGTGTACAATTTGCACAATGATATGGCTATGAACATATATCCATTAATAAATTATAACCTACATAACAAGATGCCAGGTGTCAGAGTATTAACAAGTAACTATAGACCACTATAAGTATTATGTAACACACATACATTTTCAGGGAGCGATGTGCAAGTTATACATAGAGATATAGACAGTAACACAATTTTAACAAGCAACCCGAAATTAGCAAGTAATGACAGTAAAATGCGAAAATGTAAATATAAAGCAATATGAACAAGATACCCAGACTACTGGTGGGCCTCCAACAGACGTGGCACAACTCCAATATAAAACACAGTCACAAACTTAGCATAGCATTAGTATTAATCAACAAATCAAAGGTTTTACAGAGAAAATCCAAGATAATGATTGTATGTATAAAATCATGTCTCTATTCATCCTTAAAGACTCTAGTATTTATAGAGTTTACAATGTAGCTGAGAGGTAAACCATTGCAAGGGTCGATGTTCTCTCCAAAAAATAAATTCATTAAAACCTATCAACAAACAACACCTCTCCAACAACTTCATGTGCTCAAAATAGAAGTCGGCTCAACTGCTCAAATACGAATGTGTTGAGTTTCATAGCTAGAGGGATAGAGCATGAAAAACACCCATGTGTTGGATTCGCCAAGAAGAGATCACCAATATGCCAACTGCCAATTTCACTGCACTCCAAGGGTCAGATGGAGGGTCATATGGAGGGTCGAATCGAGGACTAGATGGAGGGTCAGATCGAGTTCCACAAACTGCTCTCAATCCGTTCATAATTTCAAGAAACCATTCAAGTGGAACCTAATTGGGCATATTAGGCACAAAACCCATGTGCTAGATTTTTCTGATTCAACTTCATCCTCACACAAATTGAGCACGAATTTCATTTCCTCAAAAAGGGTCGAATGGAGGGCTAGATTGCGTTTTTGACCTGCTTCAAACAAACGACAAGTGTTAATAGATTATACTTACTGAATTAAGGATAAACCATCATAAATAAGAACTACACATACCTTATGTTGATCCATAACAAATTTATGGAGAATACCTTCAAAAAGAGCTAATAAAAACATAAATTGTACAATCTCCATGTGAAAAAAAGGATTTTGACAAAGGAAAAATGGGAAAAACATCGAGTCATTAGCAGTTGACTGGGCAGGTGACTTGGTAGTATAGGTGCAAACGTGGCAGGCTCAGGGTACGATATGTGGTTGTATGACAATGACGTGGCATGCTGATAGGATGGTGATGTGGTGTTGACTATGTCAGTTACTGGACTATACGGTCCAATCACAGGGTGACACGTGGCCCAATCTGAGGGCATTAGGGTGCACCCTGTATTTAGCAAATGTGGATCAGTTCAAAAATTTGTTTTTCCTCCATGAGAATTGACCATGCAACCTCTACCTAGCCCAAGATTTCGGAACAAGCACCAACCGTTTGTACTACATGTTACTTGTTATGACAAGTGGAAAGATTTAAATCTGAAGTGGATATGGGCCCACTTTTTTCGATAAGCCTCGGTCGATGGGGGGCTAGCCTGCGACCAGGGCCCATGTACCAGGAGCTAGCACAGGTGAGGAGTGTGGATGAAATTGGGACAGGGACACATGGCCATGCATATGACCAACGCAGCTTAAGACTAGGGCCTAATAGTTAGTGCTCGGCCCAAGGCCATATGGTAGGACCCCATATGACTAGGAGGCCAACACAGAGGGGCTAGTGTGTCATTTTACCAAAATTTGGGTTTTTTAGCTATATTATATGATTTCTTTTTGGATTATTATGCTGATTTTGGTGGGTTTTTCCCATTATTGGGGGATCTGGAGGCCGATTTGAGGCCATATCTAGGAAGGAAGTTGGGAGGAGAACCCAAACTCAAAATATACATAAATTAGAAGTTTTTGATAGTCCACAAGGTTCATATTAGCAAAATGATGATGATTTTGTGAAGCTTGAAGACATTTTTATGCAGGGAAGCCATTGAGGAAGCGAACTTTGGAGGCCAATTTCGGGAGCTACACTCAACCATTTCCAGTGTTGTTAGTTGTGTTGGATTCTTGAGGTCAAGAGAAACAAAACCAAACTAGTTTGTATTCCTTTTGAGATACTTCTGATGTAATTTTTCATCATTGAATATTAATAATAAATCATCCCCCACTGAGACAAAGGCCCGAAGATGTGGGAAACCTTGTCGAACTCCATTATCAATCTTGTTGGTATGGTTTGTTGTTCCTTATGTTTAATTTATGATCTTCATTATTTATTATGGATGCAATATTATTTCATTAAGTTCTTATTCTTTCCTTAATTCCTAAGTGTTAATTGAACACATGCTTAAAACTCAACCAAGTCTTTTAAAGATCATTTTTGGATCAAGTGGTATCAAAGCAGCTTGATAGTTGGTTGTTTGAGTTTGCATGATTACCAGTGAAAAGCTAATTCTAGGTGAAGGTGAGATTGTAGAAGGATATACATAGATTGGATCAAGAAAGAGGACTTCTCAAAGTGAGAAGATGGAATCTAAAGAAGGAATGTCTCAGAATGAGATAGAGTTTCAAAATAAATTATTTGCCATGTTAGAGATGGTAAAAGTATTATATGATGATTACTTGGAATGGAAGAGGCCTTTTCAAGGGGAATCGTCAAAACAAGACAAAAGTGAAGAAGGAGAGGACCCTCTTAAACCTCCTCCTTCACCTCCTTCATCTCCATCATCTTATTATTTTTCAAGTACAAGTGCAAATTCTAGTGCAAGAAACATAAGCATGATATGTCATTAATTAAGATTGATGTGAAATTTTAATTTCCCATGTATGATGGTGAAGTCAATGTTGAGAGGCGTGATAACTGTGTTAGATAGATGGAAGTTTATTTTAGTGTTGAACAAATCAAAGATCAAGCAACCCAAATCAAATTGGCATCGCTTCATCTCGCAGCCACAAAATTCATCTGGTGGTAGAGTAAGTTGCAACATGGTATGCAACAAGTTGGTAATGTATTTCCATCATGGCAAGATTTTGTTATTTCACTTAGAAAGAAGTTTTATCCTTTGGTTTATAAGGAAAAGGATTTAATTGAATGGAAAAGTCTTAAAATAAGGAAAGGACAAATAGTTCAAGAATACAGAGATGAATTTTGTAAGATGGCATTAATGTTAAATATTCCATTACATACACAAGAAACTCTAGAAACTCTTATGAAGTATATAGGAGGTTTACCTGCACATATTTGTAACATTATATTTATGTTTGGACCCACTAATCTTGATGAGGTTTATGTTCAAGCAACGCATATTGAAGCAGGGAAAACAAGAGTTGGTGTATCAGGGGAATCATATTCAAGGAAAGATAACAAATGAAAGGGAAATGGAAAGAAAGAAAATTCAATGACAATGAAGGAAGGGAATCTCTGTTGCAAGCATTGCAAGAAATAAGGGCATGATGATGACCATTGCTGGAAATTGCACCAAGAGAAGAGATTGAAATGGTTCAAAGAGAGGAAAGGGAGGCAAATAGTTTCAAAAACAACATGGCCAATAGACTTGGGGTATGATTTAGGTGATGAAACTAAGATCACAACAGTTGGTTTGACAGGTAAAATTGGTGATGGATATGATTCTAGAAGTAAATTGTTTCATATAAGGGTCATAATGAAACATACTAAGATCGATAAATTGATATATAGTGGATCTCAATCTAACTTGATTTCATAGGAAGTGGTTAAACAATTGGGATTGACAACTAATCTACATCATAAACCTTACTCACTTAAATGGATAAGAAACAAACATAAATTGCACATAACAAAGTAATTCACTTTAAGGTTTGCAATTTCATCAAAGTTTGTGGATGAGGTAACGTGTGATGTGGTGCCACTAAATGAATGTGGAATGGTCTTAGGCATACCTTATTTATATGATCGCAAAGCAATCTTCTACAAGGAACATAATCAATATCACTTAACTAAAGAAGGAAATGAATATGTTGTACATGCTCATCACATAAAATCAAATCAATCTCTTCAAACAATGGAACAACTAAGGAAGGAAGATCATTCAAGTAACACACCTATAATTGTGCCAACTAAAGCAATTGATCTTAAGCATGAACATGATATGGTTGTAGAATGGAAATTCAATGATACTTTACTTCAAGATAAGCTAATGTCATGCAGGCACATCAAACATATTAGTTCATTTGCAATCATATTTCTGATGTTATCGTTGCTAATGTTTTCAACATGGATGGTAGTGGCTTCAGTAAGATGTTCATGCAGACCCCTGCCCGAACCCTCGAGTCGAGTTCTGCATA
>CBVK0101963583.1:0-12464 GCA_900067695.1 Picea abies | reverse complement strand
CTTGTTAGATATATCATTAAAAGGAAAAATTCAACAGAATATGATAAACAAGGAGAAGACACATAGTTACAAATTTACAAGATCGAGAATCTCGTTTGTGCTTTGTATTCTGATGTATTTCAAAACTGATATTACAAAAATTGTCTCTCTCCAAAATTTCTGAAGCCTTTTCTCAGCCTTTTGAAATTATATTTATACCTTTTCTTGAAAGCTTCATGTTGGTAACTAAACAACTCCCTAATATTACGGTTACATAAAATAATGTCAATCGTTTACAATTTCTTTTAAAATTCTAATAATAAAAACATTTAAAAGAGTTTTAAGTTTGCGTTGACAAACTTCCTTTCTCTGTTTCAAAGCACTGAACACATTTTCCCAAAACATTTACTAAAATCCTAGGAGCCTCGGGTATCTCATTTGCTTCAAATGAGAAAAATCTCCTATGTAATTCGGATAATCAGCTTTCTATCATACTTTCTGTGAATTTAAATTTTTTCAACTTTAAACTTGAAGTCACCATCCACTTGTTAATCTCTGTGATGTTGATCAATTTGATGTTCGAAATTTATGCTTTCTTTTCCTCGAGCTCTTCTCTAAATCTCAGTTGATGCTTGTCTATATTGACTTCACCTAACAACCCAGAACAACCATCCGTTCTGATATTCAATGAATCATTTTCAACGAGATCGAAGATTCCTTGGCAATCTTCGTTAACTTCTTTTGTGATTCTTTTATATTCAGCCAATTTTGCTTCCCAGACTTTTATCATTATATCCCCTTTTACCTGTTCAGAAATAGATAATTTCTGATTTTTTCCAATTTCTTCTTTTAATGAGGAAGCCACTGCTTTCTGAAAAGTAGTCCTTGTTTTCTTTGCTTCTCTTTCTTTCTGGAACTAATTTTCCATGGACTTATTTGATTCCTGAAAATAATTCTGAATTATTTCCAGATTCCATAATACTTTTTGTTGTTCCTCCTCTATTCTTGCATATATTTTCGATGCCTGTGTCCTAAAATGTCCAAGTTCAACTACCTGGTTAGTAATAAAATTAATTTTATCATGCAATTGTTTATTTTCTTCTCCTAGCTTTTGAACTTGTTCCTGTGTGACCTGTATTAGATGTTTTTCCTCATCTAAATCTTTATTTAATTTTTGGATTTCTTGCATATCTTTGAGTCTAGCTTGTTCTAGACCCTTCTGTATTCCCCAACCAATATTTCTTTCATTTTCCTTCAGTCTGTCTTGCAACTGGGTTATTTCTTGATCCTTCTATTCAAGCATAGTTGTTAGGTTTCCTACAGAATATATATTAGCTGATGCTATATCACCCATTGTTCCTGCTAATTCTGTAGCGAACTCTCCTTCCTTGAGTTTCTTCCCATCTATGATATCTCTATGCTTCGTAATCGATCTTTCTCCTACAAGATGAATTTCCTGTTTCAAAACAACTTTTCTCTTTTTGCTGAAAAAATAATCTGACGAGGGGATTTCATCTCTTAAAATCGGATATGGGTCATTGACATACAAACATCCTTCATGAGGGGTTCCAAAAGTAGACTGTAATGGATTTAAAGATGTAATAGGGCTACCAAGTTCTTTTGAAGCAATTCCTCCAATCGTTTCTGGAATATCATCAAGAATTATTGGACTTGTTTCCAATCCTTTTCCTTTCTCTGTCCCTGGTTATTTTATCTGAGAACCCTCTGTGTTTTGAGGAGGTATTTCAGAATCCTTCAACTTATATTTTTCATTTGATTTACCCTGAGTATCAGTTTCAAATCCTGGAGGGGTTTCTTCCTGTTCTGGAAATGAGGTCGATATTTCACCTTGTAAAATCTTCGGCAGATAGCCTCGCCTATGTCTTTGAAAAGATACAAACCCAGCCTGTGATTCAGATGACAAGGCTTGTACTCTGTTCTGCACTTCCTCATAAGATTTAACATCTTTGAAAATATCATCATAAACAGAAACTTCATGTTCATATTCTTTTGAATTACAGTGTATGTAATGCCGACTAATTATTTGGTAAGGGTCATGTTTTTTGTGCTCGATGTTTACTAACTTTACTTCCTCCAATGACTCAGCCTCCACCTTAGAATGACCTAAATTTGATAAAGTAAATTTCCCGACATTGACCGGGAAAGATGGCCATGCTTTTTTCTGAAGGGCTTTTAATTCTAACCCAATACCACCCTTGGCTAATTGATAAGCTACCTCTATGCATATCAATATGTCTGGTAAGAACTTCGGGAGTGCGTGAGGAGGAATAGAACAGCCATAGACTCTAACATAGGAAAAAATTTCCTCAATAAACCATTCTACAACCGATTTGAGTCTTTCTATGATTGCATCAGAAATGGGAGGGGGTTCGCATCCAAAAAATATTTTGTTCAGAGGAATAATGAAAAAATGACAAACATCATAAAAAACGTCTTTATCATTTTCTTCCTAGAGAGATGAGTGGTATTTATGAATAGGCTCTGGACAAGAAACATTCCAACTCCAATTCATTAATGGAAAGGGAGTCATAAAACAAATGACATCCATAATATATGCAGACATATAAAAAGACACTGGTTGTCCCTTTGACTTGGCTGCTTTATAATTTACAACCTCTTGCATTAGGTTATCTGACAAAATTTTATGCCATTTAAAACTACGTCCTTCTGAAACTTCCTCTAAGAAGGGTACCCAGTCTGCATGAAAGTGACAGGGATCTTTTCTCCTGAAAAGTCTGCATAACATCATGGCTACATAAACCATATATTCATTTAAGTAAGTTGTGGCATAAGTCCCATGTGAATCAGCCCTAAACTTTGCTTCAGACTTGGCCCATCCTTTAATCATGTCGGGGTATGTTTGGCCCGCCTCAATGCATTCTTTTCTTTGAAACTCGGCTAAAAACTCAGAATTAAAGGTGTGTCTATAATTTGGCGAGAGTTTATACATTACTTGAATGTGCTCAGGCCTGAATGAGCTGACGATAGCCCCTTGCTCATTTTGAATGCTCCTTGTTGGGATATCTACTTTATCCAGAGCCCAACTGACCATCTCAGTATATGCCACAAGTCTTGGACGTGCAGCAACCTTATGAAGCTTAGACTTGGAAACATCTCGGAGATGATTTTTCGAATCAGGGTCTACCTGTTTAAGCTCATCCTCAAGCAATTCGGAAATTCCAGTCCACGATTTGATGGAGTGTACGCTGTGTGGAGTAGTATCAGAGATAATATCACCTTCCTGGGTGTCTTCGTTTTTCTTCAGTGCTTTTTTGGGTGCCATAGCTCTGTGTTTAACTTGTAAACCTGTCACAAAGAGTGGGTGAAAACATTTAGCTTTGAAATGAAAATACAGATGTTCGATCGTTTAATTTGAATATATCTTAAACATAATGATAATCGTACATCTGTCATAAAATAAAAGCTCGTAATGCAGAAAAGATTTTCGTAGATATGCATTCAATGCCCGTACTTAGGCTTTCTCGTCATTTTCAAATAAAAGAGAAACATACTTAATCAGACCATGATGCATTAATGAACACTCAAAGAAAGATTAACTTTAAAAACTATTCAAAAAGTGAATTTATTAGTGTTAATTTTGAGTTAAATCTGATACATGATTTTTCGGAGTTTCGACAGTCTTGATGTCGAAAAAATGTCATCGAAGAAACCTGATTACCGAAATCGCGAAATTGCAATGTATTAATTAAAATTTAAACATTTTTAGTATGTTCATTAATCAAGATTAGACTTTCTCAGGATTTCGTTAATTAGAATTCCGAAAATCGGGATTTCAAGAAACCTAATGACATTGAGACGTGCTCTCATGGAATCGCGAATCCCGAAATCGCAAAAATGCAATTGCATGTTTCTTTTAATCATGATTAAGGCTAAACATGATTAGTTAACTTTAACGTAAACTGTGGATTGGGGTTTCGTAAATCGGGAATTCGGGAAACACGATGACAAGATATATGATCTTATTGAACCGCGAATCCCGATATCGCGACGTGATTAACTTAATATTTAACCCCTCTTAAAAGAGAATTAAGTAATTTGTGTTTTAATTAAGTCTTAAGGTATCGGGGATCAGGGTTTCGCAATTCGATTTTCATCAAAAATTTGTTTATGGAAAACCCTGAATCCCGATTTCTTTAACCTTTGAATGAAAAACTCACGAATTTAACATTAAACTCTTTTTAAATAACTTTTTTGAAGAGTGTTGGAAAATTAATATTTTTTGTAAACTTTATCCATTCTTTATTCAAAAATAATAAATAAAAATGTATCACAAATTTCAAAAATGATGAAATTCTTGTTTTAGGAAAGCCGAAAACTTAAAGACTCAAAAAATAAAAATCTAGGCCTTAAGGATAAAAGATTTTTAACATCTGTTTCAACATAGGCTCCAACTGGGGACCTCGTCTCCCTGCGGGATGAGGAGAACATGTAGACTCAGTGCCTTATATTGGGTAAATGGTGTCAAGGGTTTATCTCTGATAAACTATTCAAGGAGAAGAAAAAGAGATTTTATAAAGCCTTTGAAAACCTTTTCAAAACTTCTTATTTTCTTGAAACTCAGTTATAGTCTTCTTCAATATTCTCCTTTTCGTCCCAAAATTGAGTTAGTATTGAGATGATTAGACCAATCTTAGGAAACTCAACAGATTATTGTAAATTTCATCTTTCATCAGTCGAAAATAAAAATTATAATTCAATTGGGGAGCTCTACTTTAACTTAAGATGAATATCCAGTTTTGAAAAACTGATAACTAGAATAGATTTATAGATAAGTATGACAACCTTACAGACACCTCAGATACTGCTTCACTGCTAGTGGGCCTGTTCAGTACCCTAGTGAAGTTATTTGTTCCTTTTTACTGAATTTCCTTTCACCGCTTTGAGCGCTAATTTTATGCTTAGATATTGCTTCACTGCCAGCAGGCCTGTTCAGTACCCCGGTGAAGTTATCTGCTTTTTTTATATTTAGACGAGAGAAATCATTTAAATGAATTTCCTTTCATCGTCTGTGGGACTAGATGAGGGCAATCAAATATGAATTTTCTTTCACCATCTGTCTTATAGTTAGCTTGTGCATACGAAGCGGGGGTAATCAGTGATACTTAATATATCAGGGGTGGTTATCTTTGTAAATACTTATAATAGAGGTTTGTCAACTTGTTTTGATTATTTTAGACCAATTCTTCTCAACTTTCAAAAACCTCTCAGTCTGTAGAGAAAAAAGGGAAAAAATATCTTCAGGGGTTTTCTTTTGAGAAAGCTTAAAACCTCCGACAAACTATTATGAAACTTAAGATAGTTAAAATCAACTCAAACATAACCAGTTTTAGTCAGAGAGAAAGAACTATGAAAAATGACCTAACTGAATTTAATCATTTGTTGATTTTCAAGGTTAATACAAAATCTCTCCTACTCTGATAAGGAAGTCCGAAAACGTGAAAGATAGTATTGAAGGTATAAAAGGAGATTTTTCAACAATCTGTAAACCAGAATACCTAGGTTATAACTTCAAAAATAACTCTTTGGAAATTTTTTATTTTTTATTTTATTTTTATTTTTTAGGGGTATAAACACTTAACTAATTTTATTTATTTACAAAATGTGAATGGGTCTTCTGAAATGAAAAACAAATGGTATATACAATGAATTTTATTTTATAAATATATATATATATATATATATTTGAATTAATTACTCCATATAATGCTTTAAAAAACGCCCATTAACAGGGGCGTTCAAGATCTTACCATCCAAATTTTCAAGTAGAAATGAATTTTTTCCTTCAGAAGATGCTACCTTAAATGGTCCATACCAAATATGATCAAATTTACCATTTTTTCCTGAATCTTCTTTTCGAGCATCCCACCTCAAAACCAGATCCCCTGGGAGAAAGTTCTTATCCTTGGCTTTACGATCAAATAATATCTTCATATCATCCTGGTACTTCTACAAATTTTCATCCACTACATCCCTGTGCTACTGAACTTCAATCAACTGATTTATCCTTCTGGTGAGAGGGTTTGGTTCTTCCTTCTCGTCTTGCCATAGTTTTATCATAGGAAGTGCTAGGTTTATGGGCAACACTACATCTGTCCCATATACCATTTGAAAGGGAGAAGTACCTATAGACTTTTTTGTGCCTATCCGATTTGCCCATAGAGCATATTTTAAATGTAAATGCCAAGATTTTTTATTTTTCATTTAAGACTTTCTTGATTATACTGATCAAGCTCTTGTTAGAAGATTTTTCCAAACCATTTCCTTGTGGGTAGTATGATGTGGAATGAACCAACACAATATTATATTTCTGGCAAAAGTTGACCATTGCCATAGATTTAAAAGCCTATGCATTGTATGTGACTATATTTCTAGGACAGCCAAATCTTGACAATATATTCTCTTCTAAAAAGTCTATAACTACTGCATCAGTGGCCTTCCTTGTTGGGATAGCTTCCACCCATTTGGTGAAATAGTCTGTAGCAGTGAGAATCCATCTATGTTGGGCACTTGAATGAGGATTTATCTCACCTATGAAGTCAAGTCCCCATTTTTGAAACGGAGCTTTTCTCTTGATAGGGACTAATGACATCGCTGGTAGCTTATGTTTCCCTGTAAAAAATTGGCAAGGTTTGCAAGCTCGTACCTTAGCATTTACATCTGGGAAATGTTTAGGCCAGTAATAACCAGCCCTCAGGATTTTATATGCTGTAGCTCTCCAAGCATGGTGTCCTCCACAGACTCCTTCATGAAATTGACTTATAACTTCCTCTGTTTCTGACCAGATAGACTAAGAGGAAACCAAGCGGGTCTTTCCATTATAATTGTTTCTCGGAAATACAGTATTTAACTGCATGCAGCTTCAACGTTCTAGCTTTGGATGTAGACAAGTCGGCTGGACATTTCAAGGTTAATAAGTATGCTACTATGTCCTTGTACCAATTCGACGACGCAAATTTCTCCTCGATTTTGTTTTCAACTATTTGGTCATCAAGTTCATTCACATCTATACATCCTTCTTCCTCCTGAGCACTGTTTATCCCAAGAGCCCTAAAATTGGATTCAGCTAAAAGTTTAGCTAAACCCTGTTCTTTTACCAATTTGGTCGGTTTATCCTCCAAGTCAAACTCTTGAATTTTTGCAAGCCATCTTCCTCTTTTACCATCACTGTCTGCTTGAACCAAGATATCTTTTACAACACTAGTGGGTACATATGCAATCACTCTAGAATGTAACACATACGTTCTGAAAGCTTTCAATGCTTTTACCATAGCATAAGCTTGCTTTTCCATTATATTGTATTTAAGTTCAACATCTCGGAGGGTTTTGCTAAAGAAGGCTATAGGTTGCTCAAAACCTTCTTCATTTTTCTGAAGGAGTATAGCAGCAAGCGTGTGTTCAGAGGCAAATGAAAAAATGAGAAAATCTTTAAGGTAATCTGGGCTCGCTAGTACTGGTGCCTCACTTATAACTTTCTTAATGTGGGCAAAGGATACCTTAGCCTCGGCTGTCCACTTTACTTCATTGTTTTTTCTGAGCATATCTATAATCAATTTAACAATTTCAGCGAAGTTAGGAATAAATCTTCTCAAGAAATTTATTTTCCCTAAAAATGATTGAATTTCTTTAACATTCCTAGGAATAGCTATTGTATCTATAGCCTCTACTCTTTTAGGATCAATCCTGATTCCATCTTGGGATACTATATGACCCAACAACTTGCCTTCCTGCATAGCGAAATGAGACTTTTTAGGATTTAAGGATAGACCAAACCTACGGCATTTTTCAAATGTTTGTTTGAGATGAATCATATGGTCTTCATCGAATTTGAAAAAATAGTAAGATCATGCAAATAGATGACTACAAACTTGTCTCATTCACCGATGAAAGCAATATCCATTTCACGTTGAAAAGTAGCTCCTGCATTCATTAGTCCAAACGTCATTTTATCATATGTAAACGTGCCCCAAGGAGTGGTAAATGCGGTTTTTTCTTTGTCAAGATCGCTGATAGCAATCTGATTATAACTTGAAAATCCATCAATCATGGACATTCTATTAGCCCCTACTACTTTTTCAAGGACATGGTCCATTTTAGGTAGAGGATAATTATCTTTGAGAGAAGATTTATTAAGATTCCTGAAATCAACACATAATCTGATTTCCCCATTTTTCTTTCTAACTGGAACCAGATTAGCTACCCAGTCAGAATATCTTAGGGGAACAACTATCTTAGCATCTAGAAGTTTTTTAACTTCTCGTTCGATAACAGGTAATAAAATAGGGTTAAATTGTCAGAGTTTTTGTTTGAAAGGTTTGACACCTGGTTTGAGAGGTATTTTATGTTCTATCATAGAAGTGTCATATGTTTTCAGCTCTTCATATGACCATGCGAAAACATCTTTATAATTTCTTAACATCTCTGTGTATTTGCTTTTGTTTTATGTTGATAAATATTTAGATAGTTTGACTGTTCGGGGGTTATCTACAGTTCCTATATTACATTCTTCAACCTTCTCTAGTTGGGGTTGTAGAGTAGTTTTAGAAGGGATATCATCTTTATTAAAAAGTCTTTCCAAAGGGATTAGACCCTTGGGAATTTGGTTGTTCTTAAGGACAAGTATTCGGTGGTTTGCAATTTTATCATGAAATTCTTTAGAATCCTCCACTTCTTGCATGATCCATATAGGATCATTTTGATTTTCCTGATCGGTATGTGTTTCTACGAATTCATTTAAAGATTCTAGAAACTTTTGAAGTTGTTCATCGTCTTCAAAAACCTGCCAATGTTGTATATTATTTGGTATTGAAGGGTGATGTCTCATTTGTATATGATATTTTAAATTTAAAGCAGTTGGAGGTGTAAAAGTTGACGCAGCTTTGGCTAAAGCATCAGCTTGTTGATTCTCGGATCGTGGGACGAAATGAAAATTCACAGAAGTGAAGAAGTTCTCTATTAAATCCCAAACACAATTCCTATAGGATCTTAATCTAGGATGCTTAGCCTGATATTGACGATTTACTTGTTTTATAATTAATTCTGCGTCACCAAATACTTCGAGATTCTTAATCTTCATCTTTCTAGCAGCTTCTAGTCCTAGCACTAAAGCTTCATATTCACAAACATTATTTGTACAATATGAGCAATAAGAAGTGCTCCCACCCCAGCTCCAATATGGGAGGAAGCACCATCAAAATACATTTTCCATATACCAGTACTATATACATTTTTCTCGATTTCCTTTTTTTCAATTTTTTGTTCTGTACATTTATCATCTATATCTGCTTCAAAATCATCATCTAAAGATAATATACAATTTCCTAAATCCTGGTCAGCAATATAAACTGGATGATTGTTAGGATTTTTTGGGTCACCTACAGTTAATGCTAACCTAGTCTCTATGTAAAGACGAGTAAATTGGCCTTCAAAAACTGGAATTGTAGCGTAAGTCATATCTAGCTGGAGAGATCCTCCAATCTTAGCACCCCATGATCTAGATAATAACATACCATATTTTGGGGGGATGTCAGTAACTACTACATCCATAAGAATACTTTTAGCATGTATTTGAGCCAAACCTACCACTAGGTCTTTAATCATACCTATACATTTCACTTTTCTCGAATCGAAAGAATATAAATCGCCATAGGGTCTTGTGATTTCGAAACCAAGTTTTTCCATTATTTCCTTAGGCATAACATTATGAGAAGCTCCATAATCCAACATACAGTTATGGAGAAGGTGATCAGACAGGGTTAATGTAATATAAAAAGGAGCTACTGTGTCTCTTGCACCTTTGACATGTGGACCGAAAACTAAGATGCGTTTATCATCCTCTAAATTAATAGCGTCAGCCTAGCTTTCGTCTTCGGAAAAATTAATCATTTTAGCGATTTGTTTTCTGTATACAGGGCTTTTAGCTAACTTGACAAGAGGAATAGGAATTTTGATTTTATTTATTTCGTTTTCCAAATTAAAGTTTCCTAGAGCCTTGTCGTTTTCGATGTTCGGGGCTTCCATACCTTTCTTCTCAATTTTGTGTTGAGATGTGCCCTTGTTTTCTTTTATCAGAGCTTGTGTCTTTACAGGAGGTGTTGCTACTGTTTCTAACTGTACAAGTTGTGAATCAACTGTGTTTTTCTTTGCAAACTGTTTATCTGCAACTTTTGAGGTTTCCTCATCGGTTTCTTTTCTTGGCAAAATATTTTTTGTCGGAACATTTGGGAGATTTTTATTTCTTGGTCTCAAATTATACTTTCCTTGTAATTTAGCGATAATATCATCTGCAATATTTTGATATGTGCAATCATCAGTAATATTATTGCTAATCTTCTCTTTCAATGAACTTTCCTTACTCAAAGATGCTTCGTAATCCTGTCTAGACAAATAAAGGGGATTTATTGTCATCGCCAAGATTATTAATATCTTCATCGAGCTCCTCAAAATATCCTAAATCTTCCTCTCCTATGTAGTTTTCACTTTTAAAAGGTGTTTGAATTTTTTTATCTTCATTTTTAATTATTTTATGTAGTCCCCAAGGCTCAGGGTTTCTTCGGAAATCCTTTCTGGGAAAATTATCTCTTTTAGATTTCTCTAGCTCCATTTTCAAGACCTTGTTTGAGAGTTCTTGAATGACCCTAGCCATCTCTTCCATTTTATCTCCAGAGGATTTACCTGAGCCTGAAGGTCCACCTTGCTCTTTAAATTTTTTATTTTCTTTGTTTCCAGTTTCGGTTTTTTCTTTAAGCTTCCCTGATGCCATCATATTGGATTCAATTTCAACTACATCATCCTGCATTTTAGAGAGATCTAATGATCTCCTTTCTCTCAAAAGTGAAGCAAAGTCGGGATCAAAAGCGCCAGAAAAAGTCACTTTTGCTGCAGGTTGTGAAGGTTTAACTTCGACTAGAATTTTATTGTACAATTTATTGAACCTCTATGTGAACTCTAGAACTGGCTCAGAGTTTTTCTTTCTGAGAGCTCTGAATTCTGTTAAATAGTAGAGGTGATATTTTCTCTCTCCCCATTGTCTGATAAATTCACTTTCTAGTTCTTCATAGGATCTTAATGATCCAGCTGGTAAGGATCGAAACCAGGTCTTCACCTATCCCTCGAAAGTTTGAACAAGTAATCTAGAATAAACATCTTCATATTCTATTTCGAGTATGTCTGCAAATTGATCGAAAAAGTTTATATGTTCTTGGGCAGTCAAATCACCTTCCCCTGTAAACTTCGGAAGGATTTTTATATAGTTCTCAGGAAGATCATCAAGAGGAACAGGAAGAACAAGAGGAGCATATCTTGCAGCCACTTTAGCGAAAATCCCAGGAAGCAGTACTTGACCACCTCCAGGGGCACCGCCTCCAGCTCCAACACCTCCTTGTGTGGCCATGGTTAGATTTGGGACTGAAGTTTGGACAATGTGAGGAGAAGATTCTGGGAAATCTGGAGAAGAAACTTCAGGAAATGAGAAAGTATCAAATGAAGGGGCAAGTGAAAGTGATCTTTCAAGAGTTTCCGATGAGTTTGATTCTATAAAATTAGGCTGATCTATAGTATATGTGGATAAAAAGATTTGTTTAAGTGATTTTCATGATTTTAAATTTTTTTTCCGGATTAGAGACTGGCGAGGTCTGTCTACTATCCAGGTTATTTCTGGTGTTCTTGCGGCTATGAGCTAGTTTATTTAATGTGGAGTCGCCAAGTGAAAAATAATTTAGCCTTAGAAGGTTTTATGTTCTTGTTCATTATCAACAACAGAAAATGTCAATGTCGTTCTTCCCAAGGAAAAGATTCGTTTCTTCGTTCCCCGACAACGGCGCAAAAAAGTTGTTGTTCGTGAGTTTATGTTTTAAGGCTATAAAACATACCATCAAGGCATCCGTAAATGATTCTAAAGGAATGATTTAGAAAAAGTATTTTTAAAGAAGGTTAAGGCAAAATCAGTTTCTCAATTGTCTTTGTCTTGCCTCTTGTTGTTATTGGATGCTAATGTCACGTTCAATAGCAGCCCATGATCTTTCTAGTTCTGCCCGGTTGGTTGTTGTCTATAAAATGGTGTTAAATAGGTTTAAAGCGATGCTAGTTTGGCCTTGTAGTCTGGGTTATATGTTAGGTTGTCTACTACTAGGGACAGTCATGGATAAAGAAATTTTTTTAAGGTTTATAAAGGGATTTTAATCAATTTGTCACTTCAGATTTCCAGAGATGAGATCAAAGCAAAACAACTTTAAAATCTAAAACAGTAATATAAAACACATTCAAGGTTGTTTCCTGGTTTTATAAAAATTTTGATAATTTTAAACAACAAATGAACATTACATAGAAATATAAGTCTTTTATCACGAAAGAATCTTATATTTCAACAGACAATGATGAAAGAAAAAGAAAATTTCTAACAAGGGTTAAGAATTAAGGAACAAAAGCTTTACAGGTCTTAAAATTGC
>CBVK0101963576.1:0-20955 GCA_900067695.1 Picea abies | reverse complement strand
AATATGGCCTAGTTGTTGGGACTCATTTTTTATTACTCCATAGTGATGTTGAGGGGGGTTTTGGTAATATTTCTATTTTCAAATCACTAGTTCACTACTAGTTAACTTGATCTAATTCTATTTTAGACCATCACTATTATGCATGCATTCCTAAGGAAAAGATCATTGTTAGTTCAATTTTCTTAATTATGGAATGTTCATTCCTATATGAATGCATATCACTCATTCATTGTATCAATATTGATTAGCTCATTAGATTAGTGTGAATATATTTGATCATTTCTTCCATATTGAATATCTCATCCTTTTCTTCATGATATTTATTTGTATTTTCTTTAGCTAGGTCTGTTGTGAAGGTTTCCATGAAAAATTGACATATCGTGCACATATCCCCTTCACAAAGGTTCCCGAAACTTGGGAATACCAACTCAACATCCAATAACACATGTCCATCCTAGAACAACACTCCATAGCCCCAGTCCTCAAACCATGAGGCCAAGAACATTCTCCTAGCACCCTTAGCACAATTTCCACTCACAACACACCCCTTGACTCCATCTGGAATACAACTAGTCTAGATCACTATAGCACATGCATGGTCCTCTTACCAAGCTCCTCGTACATACTTGAGTTAGACACTATGAAACTCACAAACAAATCTTGTGCTCCTGTCATGTGTTAGTGGATCTCACTAGATAAGAACCATGTCTTGTGCTCCTGTCATGTGTTAGTGGATCTCACTAGATAAGAACCATGTAATCCTCTAAGGAAAGAATCATTTTTCCCCAATTCATGACCATCCAATGAACTTATACCCAATTCCATCATCCAAGTCACCAAAAACTCTTTGTTTCTTCATATTATACCACTTATCTTGTGTCCTTGTATGAGTAATCCCGATTTGTGGTTGGACAATCAGTCTAGTCCACTCTAGACCTCTAGAAATAATCTCTGCAAATGTCCTCCTCATCCTTGGTCAAATACCACATACATTATCATACCTCGATAATGTGAAACTCTCCAACCCGATGAAAAATCTATCTCATCAACCTACTAAATTTTTGAATCCATCTCATCCATGCCAAAGAACATGAGGTACACCCATTTTGACTCATCATGACAAGTTATCGAAATTTCATCTAGAGGGATGGAAATCTACCGTACAACATATTGTTATGATTTGTACTCTCCGCCACTCCACAAGAACTCCCAACTTTCCACACCACCAAGTTGCAATAGCCCACAACTCCTCGTTTGGATGGTCTACTCCATGTCTCAAACTAGAGACCATCTAACATGTTTCCACCTGCAGTCTACTCCATGTCTCAAACTAGAGACCATCTAACATGTTTCCACCTGCAACCATCATTGTAGATCCCTCTCAAACCTATCACATGTGACCTTCCTAGAACAAGAACAAGAAAAACACTCCTCTAGTGGTGTATCCAAAATGTGTCTCACGATGATCCCCTTCTCTTCAAATCCCTAGCTCGGATACCATGTCAATTTTCACATTCAAATCTACGTGACTAATTTCATTTCTAAAAATTTCTTCCTAGTGATCTAACAATAAAACCCTAGTTTTTATCACTAAACAAATTTTCACTGAAATTATTGATTGAAAACATATGCAGCAGAAACAAAAATATCATAGATGAATCACCAATACACATGAGACACAATTTGATTTCTATAATCTTATTATCATCGGAACTCCTAAGGGAAAAACCAACCCTCCCAGCCAATACAGTATCACCAAAATTTGAGGACAACCTTGTCGTCCAAGATCACACAAAATGAGGACAACCTTGTTCTCCAATGATTATACAAATGAGAAAACCAAACCTCAACAATATTCTAGAAATATCCTCCACTCACAAATTTTTTTAGACCACCTGTATGGCCTGCTGACGTCACTTGTTAGCATGTATGGATCTGTAATTGTGCAGAAAATCAGATACATGATTCACCTTACTGGAAACCTACGTATATACATTTTTTTCTCCACTATAATATTCCTATACCCTATACGTGATTCATCCTTCCACAACCCGTGTATCTACGTTTTTTGTCCTCCTACAAAATCGGTATTGTATGAAAATTTTTTTCCACACATGTGATCTTATTCACTTCTCTCTTTAAGGACATATTCACCAACTTGCAGAGTTTCCTTTGTTGAGATCACCAATCCTCCTAGCACTAGTGTAGACTCACTTATGCTATCTCCATCATGTCTCCACTCCCTCTACATAATATGTAATGTCACAATGACCTCTCTTCTTTATACACAATCCTTAGGGGTCAATATATAATTCCCTCCACAAGTCTACATAAATTAGGATTTCCTTGTGGGTGTGAAGCCTCAACACAAACCCACAAATCCCATCACCAATCCCATGAAGCCCCCATTCAAATCCAAGGGGTTTTTCACCAAACCAAAAGTGTGATGTGGTGACCACGATTATTTCCACATGCAAAACACCTAGGGTCATGTGAAAATACCTCTATGAAGCTACATAAATCAATAAATTCTGGGGAAACTTGTGGCACCAAATAAATAGAGAAATCAATGTATCTCTTTGGTGGAAATCTTGGGATTTCCCTAAAATCATCTTCAAAATCCCATAAGACTAGATGGTCTTCAATGATTTCCACTTTATCATTTGTTTCCTCTTCCATATGAGCTACAAAAATCTAACATCCCTTCCTGAAGATCTTTTTCAACTACATAGATGAAATCTCTATAATAGCTACAACCCTTGGAATGCCTTGAATATTACCTTGCTTCTCTTCTTGATCAAGACATGTGATTTTCTTGTTGTAAAAATCTAGGACATCATGGTGTTTTTCCAATGAATCTATGCCAATTAGATAATCATACGAACCCTATTGTATGATGTTCACATCTACCTTTGTGCTAAGTCCAATCATATATATCGAATAATATTTAACCAACTCATTGATGTTCCTCTTAGCTTTGGTGGCTAATTGAAATAATCCATATTTCTTATGCTTACTCCTTTTCAAATGAAATATTTCAATAAAGTTAGAGTTTATGTAACTATGGCTAGCTCTGGAATCAATTAAAATTTCTATGGGTTGGTTATTAATCATACCTTCTACTTCAATCACAGAGTATTGATATTTCTCTTTCTTGTTGTCCAAGTCTATGTAAATTCTTGGCATGTTTCCTCCCATGTCTTCTACTTTTTCATTCTCCTGAATCTTGTGGAAAGTCCTCATTTTTTCACCTTTGTGAGGGAGCTCCCTTTGTAAGTGATTTACCTCACATCTCCAACATTGTAAAAGCTACTTCCTTTGCCTTTCCCCAAATGAACCTGTAGTCTTGTGCTCATTTGGGGTTGATTGGCCTTGTTGATCTCTTGGGTGCTACTCTTCAAAAAGGGTGGCTTAAAACCTTTATTCCTTTGACCATTTTTCCCTCTCCTCTTGTCATTTGAAAATTATTGGAAAATTGGCCTTCCTCTACTCTGCTCATAAAGATGTTTTTCTCTCCTTATGGCTTCCTTCAAATTTTTGTGGTTATCCTATTATATATTGTCACTGTAGAAGGAGGGTAACCCACTTAGAAACCTTTTGATTTTGAATTTATCATCCTTTATGAAGTCATCATACTTCAACAATTCAAGCAACCTCTTCTCATATTCATCCATTGGCATGCTTCCCAACTTGAGTTCAAATAACTCTGTCATATTAATTTCATAATAATTCTTAGACAAATATTTCTCTTGGAAAATATCCTTTGAACTGTATTCATGAGATCCTCTTCTCATCAAGGTGCGTGACTTGCTTAAATTGATCCCACCACATAGTTTCATTTCCTTGCAAGTGGTAGGTTGCAAGTCTAGCTTCTACCCTTAAGGGGTAATCATGCCACTGAAAATATTTCTTCATTTCCAATAGTCAGGCCTCGACCTCTCATCCTTTCTTTCGCTCAACATTGAAAGTTGTTATCTTTATTTTCATGATTTCACCTTGTAATATGTCTTCCTCAAGACTTCTCATGTTTCTGTGGACAAGAGACACACTTGGGCTGCACCTTGAACCGGTACTTGCATGAATTATTCTCATCGATTTCCTTGAAGAATGATGGTGCCTAATCATGCTTCTTGACTACCTGTCATTTCCATGATCATCCCTTTTGCTTTGGGATATAGATGCTGTCACTTTTCTAGCACTAGTTACTTTCTTGGTGCTAGAGTCTTTGTTGACATTCATATGCAACATATTCAATCTCTAAAGTATTTGTTCCTGATCCTTCATAATCGTTTCATTATCATCCATGTAGCTTTGTACTTCTCTATGGAAGCTTCTCATGGTTACATGATTCTACTTGTCTCTTCTTCCATTTGACTCTATCTCCACATTTCCCATGCTGACATGAAGACCTATGATCTCCTCCTCATGGATGTAAGATCCATGAGAATATTCCATAACTCCAATCCTCATATAATAGCCAAAGTTTCTTTCCTATACCTATAATTATGCAAGAAATCTGCATGTAATAATTGTTAGAACATACATACATAAAACATTTCATCGATTAGCTTATAGGTTATTCTTCTCATAAAATTATGAAGAAAATGATGAAACAATTCAGAATATGATTCCCTAGATGCATTCTTCTCTGAAACAACTTTTCAATGGTTTTACTCATGTTTTAATCTAAGTTATGAGAAAAATGTTACAACATTAACATGCTACAATTTCCCACTCATTTACCGCTACATAAAGCTCTTTATTACTTTCTAAGAATTATAATGCCCAATTCAAAATTTTGGGTTGACGTCATGTCTTCTAATCCTCAATACATTCCTAGTGACTATTGATTTTCTCAAATTTGAGATTTTAGGTTGCTTTACCCTATTTACCCATGTATGCTACAAGTGACTTAATTATCTTCCTACACATTTTTACATACCCATATTCTAAATCCGTCTACATGGTTATCTTAATTTAATCATAATATTTCCATATACTACTCCTGTGCCCAAAATAAAATTTTGAGCAAAGGGTTATTCCCTCTGGAAGTAATTTGGTGCCAAAATTTTACCCTTGTTGTTTTGGCTATAACTTTCTCATATGAGTTTTGTTTTTCACTCTCTACATGGTTATCTTAATTTAATCATAATATTTCCATATACTACTCCTGTGCCCAAAATAAAATTTTGAGCAAAGGGTTATTCCCTCTGGAAGTAATTTGGTGCCAAAATTTTACCCTTGTTGTTTTGGCTATAACTTTCTCATATGAGTTTTGTTTTTCACTCGGGATATCTCATTGGATAACTCTCTCCGAGTTATTTTATTTTAACTATAGAGACATAATGTACCTTGGTACACTTTGCTCTTGTGGGATTTGATTGGATAAAAACGTCGTTTAGGGCCTCAAAATTTCCTCATAAGTAAATGACTTTCATAAGTATGAAAAATTAAAAAAAAATCATACAAAACTAATGGTTTTACCACTTTAATATCCTTTTGAATACGAGTCATTGATCTCAAATAAGGAAAAATCTAAGTCGATGATCCAAGATCCATCATTGATCATTGATCGACACTTTTCTTTGGATGCATGAAACATTTTCCTAAACTGTCGACCCGACCATTGAACATCATCTCATTTCCTTGACAACTGATTCATAACACAACGTTAAACCAACCGACCCAACCATCAGTCGTCAATCATTAACTATTTTCATTGGAAAATGAAAATCCTCACCACTTCAACCGATGTCCAACTACACTTCACAAACCTATGAATTCGATCCTAGTTTTTGATTTGCCCCAATCCCCCATCAACTAAAAGTTGATCCAAAACGCTTATTTGATCTATTTTCAAAATAGCCAAAAATGAATCTCGGTCATCGATATGTTTCAACTTCAAAACGACTGAAAATGAATCCTAGTTGTTGGTCTAGTTCACCTTTGAAATGGATAACAAATTATATGTTTTTAAATTTATCAAAATGAATCTGGGCTGCTAATCGCAATATCAAACACAATCTTTGTTGTTGATTCGCCAAACTTCTTGCAACTCTACATTGTCCATTAAAACTTGAATTTTGACCTTCCAGGTTGAATTTAACTTGGAAAATTTGTAGATTTACTCCATTGAACTTCTCTTAGATAGTCTTGAGTCATCTAAACTCATATTTTTCTCACAAATTTGAGGATTTCTCTCTAATTTTCACATTTTTCCCCAATTTCTCATAGACCCAAAATCTACAACAAAAAATTACTCAATTCACAGTCATTCTTGGCCCATACAAGAATGGTGTTTTAACTAGAGGCTTTGATACCATAATTTAATGTTTCCCAACCCAATTGAGGAACATCACGATGCAAAAAAACTCATAAATCAATATTTCTTCTATCTAATTAATTTCGTATAGCTTACAACTACAAATTACAATCAAATTTAGCTATTGATTGTTACCAGTATTTAAATGCATCTACATCATATTAAAAAATACATGAAATGCATATAATAAACTCCATTACAACAACATATCAATCAATATCATACACATAGTCCATGCACAACAATTTAACCCATAACATAACACAAAAATGAGATGAAACACTTATCTTTTAATTATGTTGTGTAACCAGTTGCTCGGGATGGGAATTCCACTCAACAATATACCTTCTATTCCAAATCTCAAAACAAAGTCACCCCTGAGCAATCTACAAAAGAGGGTGATCTCTTAGTGTCCCCTCATCACTTAGAAAACCCACAACCCGTTGATATTCTTCTACAGTTATCTTGATTTTCCACCTTCTTTTTTCCTCTTGACCTAACCAACCCAAGGAATCTACCCCTTCATTGATCTCAGCCCTTTGGGAATCCCATTCGTTTATCAAGGTCTTTGTAACATCCTAGTTTTAAAATCCACAACTAGCGATATATATATATATATATATTAGATGTCATATATGGTCGAGAGACAAGTTATGTATATTGTAAATATACAATATGGCTAAGAGCCAAGTGATGTATATTGTAAATATACAATATGGTCGAGAGCCAAGGCGATGCAATATGTAATGATGTAAATTGAATATAATGAATAAAATTGATTTCTAGCCCCATATGGACAAGGATGAAAATTTGGGGGATAAATATCCACAAGAGAGGGTACGGGTCCAAGGGGGGGATTTACCCATATCTATTAAACCAAAACCCATTTCCTATTTTTCTCTAAATTATCATTGCCATGAACTTTCCATTAGTTGTTGAGTGTTCTAGAGACCAATCAATGAATTCATGTAAGAGAGTAAGTGTGAGAGTCACTTCTCATAGTTACTGAGATCATGGGTGTTGAGTACAATCATATTGGGGAAGAGTGTAAGTTGAGCAAGAAAGAAAAAGAGAGGAAATTTGTATGGGTAGGAGACAATATTTTTGCACATTCACGTTTTTAGCATAGAGAGTTATTTTTACATGAAGTGTTCTGACTAGCAATGGAGTTATAAGTGTGGGATCTTGAAGGAAACTTTTTTGGACATGCTTGGATACTGTTTGGAGATGTAATATCATGAAGAAATAGGTTGCATTCCCGGGAGTGACATGATGTTCAAAATTCTTCAAACAAGCATGTGTTTTAATGTTGGATGAATTTGTGTTTTCAGTTGTAGAATTATTTAGGTCCCAACAAGTAAAATTCTTGTCCAACCTATGTTGGAAGCTTTGTAGGGGAGTGGAAAGGCTCGAGGGACTGTGAGGAGTGAAGGGGGATTCCATCCCTTGCGTTGTACAAGTTGAGGGGATGTGAGTTGGTGGACTATAATTAGTTGTGAGTTTAACTACTGAGAGGGGAACATTAGCCAACCTTAGGGACCACAGTCTCTTTTGGATTCATAACCTTAGCTTGGGGGTGTCTTGTTGTTGAGAACTGAAACAACAAGGCTAGGTTGGGAGGAAAATACATCCTTTGTAGAGGTTTGCATACTTGTATAAGTGTTCTTATCTAATGTGTTGATGTGTTAAATGTTGATATATATTTTCTATGCATTTTACGTTGAGTTATATTGGTTATAAATTCTTGTTGGGAGAAAAATGATGCATTTAAATACCTATTTCTATTGTTGAATCTTTTTGTATGTTATTTAATTGCTTATATGCATATTTAAGAAATTGTATTTACATTTTTTAAGCAGTATAGACATCTACACAAGTTTAGTAGTCATGTTGTGTGATTATTTCCACATTTTGATTTAGTGTCGGAAATTTGTGGGGTCATTTTAGTGGTGACATGTTAGAGCTAGGGGTTGGGTACGTTACAGTCTCTCTAGAAAATGTAACTAGGAATCTCTTTGTTGAGAATTCAAGGGAACTCACTGCTAGAAAAACTACCAGCAAACAACAACAAACACATGTTGTTACAGTGCAACTCACACATGAGTTCACTCTTCAAGATTGAAAACCAATCTCATCATTCTTCAGCTCCAAAATGATCTAGATACACTCCAACATGTTCTATAATTCTCCCTCGATGGATGTTCCAACTCCAAGCTCTCCTTTCTTCTTTCTACCTCATGCTCATTCCCAAAAACTCAAAGTGTAAAATTGTTGTTACTACCCATACAAATTTATCCTCATTAGGTTTCCTTTCTTTGTTCACATAATTCCCCAAGATGATTATACTCATCCCCCATGATCCCAAAAACTATGGGATGTGACCTCTGAAACCCACCTTGCTACATGTACTCAATGATTTGATTTTGTAACAATCAATGAGAAATTAGAAAGTTCATATACCAATAGCAAATTTAGGAAAATGGGTTGAATTAATATATATGGGTGACTCTCCCTTGGACCCCTATTACGCATTCTCTTAAACCCTCCCCTTTCTTGTGGTTTAATTCATCCCTCATCTCTATCCATTTCCCCTTAGAAATTGACATTACATTTTATTATTAAAATTCAGAGATACAATTCACATATTACTACACTTGGCCGTAGCCACATATTATAGCTACATTAATAATTAATTATAGTGGGAATTATAGTGGGGATGTTACAAAACCAAAGCATGATTTATTCCTTTGTCTACCCATCGATATGTGGGTGAAAGGAAATGGATCTCTTTGATTTGGTATCCATCATTCCCATAGTAAAATCGAGAATACATTGAGGAATCCTGTATCTCTATTAGGAATGATGGTTCTTAGAATCCCAAAGTGCACCTAGACCCTTTCAAAGGACAAGATTGTATATTCTTTTCCTTTGATGGCCTTGTTACAGACCATCAAAACACACACCGTATTGAAACTATCTATTACTACATATAGGTCATATTTCTCTCGTATTGTCATTAATAAAACATAAATAAATTCCATGGATATGGTTTGGCATGGCCCTATAGGGACTGAAACTCAACCATATATTCCTTGCTTCCTATTACTAGGCTTTCTTGTATAACATAAAATACAACCTATAATAAATATAGTTCCTCATCCTTGCATCTTGGACTGATAAACATACCTTTGCAAGTTAGCCACATTCTTCCCAGCATCAAAATGATAGGAAACTTGGAGTTATGAACCTCCCATATCAATTGTACTATTTTTCCCTTTGGTACACAAATATTTTCCATCCCCTAGAGTAATCAAACTTGGATATGGTAATCAACATATGTCTGTTCTCTTTTCTTTGCAGTTATTGATTCTCCCCCTTGAACTCCTCATCTTCCACATACTCTTGTTTATATCCTTCATGGGTAAATGGCTCCATGTGCATAATTACTTCGGAGCTATATGTTTTAGTGCCAATGGCCTAGATAGAAAATCAACAAACTTTTTGGTGGAACCTTTCTTATATTTAGTTACTAGATGAATTTTTTGCACAAATCTCATCCATTTATAGTCTCTTACTTGTTGAAATTTACATTAATCCTACAAGTACCATAAAGTTTGGTGATCATTCTGGTTGATGGTCTCCTTACCTAATAGATAGTGCTTCGACTTCTTCATTGTTTAAACCAATTCATAAATGTCCTTGTCACATGTAGGGTAGTTTAGTACTACTCCATCGAATAATTATGAAAGAAGGTATATTGATCCCCTCCTTTCATTATTACTTATCCCATAACATACCCACTAGCATAAGTTTCTATTTTAAAATACTTCCACAAGTTAAGTGTTGCTAGGATTGGGTCTTAAATAATCTTCTTCTTCAGTTCTTCATTTTTTTTTGGTTCTTATCCCACCACAAACTCTTACAATTGGAGTTTACATCATGAAGTGGTGTTGCCATAAATGGAAGCTCCAACAAATCTCCTAACTTCTATAACACTAATAGGAGTTGGTCACTTGAGAGTGACCTCTAGCTTTGTAGGATCAATCTTCAACCCACCTCCACCAATCATATGTCCTAAGTACACTAAGGATTTCTTATAAAACTCACACTTGTTTATGTTTTCTAGGATCTAATGTTTCCCCATTTTTTATAACACTTTCTTTAGATGTAAGACATGATCTCGCCATGAAGGACTAAAGATCAAAATTTTATGCAAATAGACTATGGAAAATTAATCTTGGAATTGATCCAACACATCATTCATTAAACACATAAAAGTTGCTAGTGCATTACTCAAACCAAAAGACATTACTAAACAATAGTAAATTCCTTGATTCAGAATGAAGATAGTCTTCCAAGTGTCTTCTTTCTTGATCTAGACTTGCTAATATCTAGATTTCAAATCCAACTTGGTGAAGTACTTTGCACATTGAAACTAATCTAAAAATTCATTGATATAAGGAAAATAGTGTCAATTCTTTAGAGTGATATTTTTTAGAGCTCCATAGTCAATTTCCAATCTCCAAGTCCCATCCTTCTTTGAAAACAATATGACTATGGAACTGCATGGTGATGTACTTGGCCTTCTGGATTCTTTCTCTAATGATTCTTGCAATTTATTATTCACTTTATTTAACTCTAATATATACTATCTACATAGTACTATATTTGGTAATGGAGAGTTTGACAATAAATATATATCATGCTTCACTTCACTCTTGGATGGAATTCCTTTCATATCTTCGAACACTTCTCTGTATGCCTACAAAATATCTTCCAATCAATGCTTCTATTCTTTCATACATCCTACAAAGGATGCATTAACAACTAAATAATTGGTGTCCTTCTAATTTTGTCTTAAGAAAAGAAGTATATATTTCTTAGTTGGGCTCATCAATCTCTTATCTTGGCATGCACTCACAAGAGAGACCCTAGACTTCCCCTTGTATACATTAATGAAAAACAATTTTCCATCCTTGATTAGGTGGTATTGGTTGGTGCTTCTCATGAATATAAAATCCATCATATACATATAAGGGATGCCAAAAAATACACTAAGACATCAAGAGATACTAGATATTTTCTATTTTATAAATAAACTTTGCACTGATAGAAAGTATAATGTTACGCCACTTTGAATCTTGATATGGAAAAAAAAAATCATTTCCTTCTCCTCCTCAGGACGAAGGATATTCAATTTCATCTATTTCTGCACTATTATGTGGAAAATAATTTTTCCCACATTTAAGCTACTTTCTATCTCCATTCCTACTAAGCCCACTAGAGGATTCTTCTTCTTAGAACTCTCCTTGTTGCAGATTCTATGATTCAACTCTGGATGTGGCTTCCAACATTTTCTTTTTGCATGACAATCAGTGTTTCAATGGTCATAGTATTTATTCGTATTCTTGCATGTATTTGCAATGGCAATTGTCTTCTTATTTTTTCATTTTCCCTACTGTTTTTCACCATTATTGGAACCTCCATACTAGTTTGTGTGCTTCAAACCATTTGGTGGCCCCTTTTTCTTTTCGGATTGAATGCACTAAGCTTGCACATAGGCTTTATCTCGGGTCTTGGGATTAAATATCATATCTTTCCTTATTATATGACTATGAAAACCACTGAGGTACTTTATGACCACTTATAAGTCAGATAAGTTTATTTTTATCTAAATGTTTATTTTTTTCTAAAATTTTGTAGTGTATTGTTGTAGATGCTATCCTTACCTCTACTACTAAAAAACCATCAAATCACCTGATCCCTCTTTATACTGAATAAGGTAAAATTGAGACTTGAAAAGGTTTTTGAATACTTCCCACTTAACTATTGGTGGGTCTCCCTTGATCTAAAAGCCTTGGTGTGGATCTCCCACTAAGCTTGTGCATGACCTTGTAGCTTAAGCTTAGAAAAACTTGTTTTATGATCCTCTCACACATTATCCAGACTAAAATAGACTTTTAATTTCCACGATGAACAATTCAATTTAAGTGCATTGACGTCACCTTCGTAGATCTTGGTCTTGACCTTGATTGGTTATTAGAGTCACCTTTTTTAATCTTTAATTCTTCTTTTTCTTCTCTAATCTTTAATTCTTCCTTTTCTTCACTTGGCTCCTCATGATTTTCTGATTTCTCATGAGATTCGGGCTCTTTGAAAAGGGGTCAATATGCTTTCCAAGAGCAGCCATGAGTATAACCATGCTATTGGAAATATAAGCTACTTGAGTTTCTAATCTTGTGAATATCCTTTAATCTTGATTAATGGATCTTTTTATATTGCTCTTTATCCATTTTTGTTGATTCTAATTGCTTCTTAACCCTTTTTGTGTCAATCTTTGGATCAATAGAGTAACAATCTCATGTGGATTGGGATAAGGTGGTTTCCAATTTCTTAGTCATGTAACCTCAAACCATCAAATTCCTAAATAAATTTACTCTAATACTAATATGATTTAGAAACCACCTTTAATATTCCAACGACTATATTGAGTCTATGATCAATTATGAGACTATATTTTTTTGGCAACATGCAAGAATCACTAGTCTATTTTAGACTTGTCAATAACTTACACAGTTCTAGAACATATACTGTGTCATTTTTATTTATTTATTTATTTATTTTTTTTAGAGAAATGCAAACTTGCAATAATGAAAGTGTTGGAGTAATTAACTAATACTTGTATTGTGTTTAGTGTGATAATTTATTATTGAAAAGTTTCTTAAATCTAGTTGGTTATGAAAGATTTTCTTTAATTATTAAATCATATTTATATGCATAATTGAGATATTCCCTCGTCATTTGTCATTTTATTGTGTAATGGAGCAAAAACTTCATGTATAAATTTGAATAATAAAATATACATAAAATAGGTTAATATGTTTTTTTTCAATATTTTTTCTAAATTGGTATCAGTAGCTCCGGGTGTAACTCCCTCATGGGAGGACCCAAAAATATGTGAGATGTAATTTTTGTAAGATATCATAGTTGGAAGTTTAGGAGAGTGTGTTAATATATTTTTTTAAGCTGGTGAGAGTGCGACCTATGTGAGCGTGTTTGCTGAAGAACCTGATGGTGTGGAGAACAGTCACCAGAGCAACTGACAAGATCGAGAAGAGAGCCATTCTACTCTGCGCTATCGCTATTTAAAATCAAAGGGAAGAGGAATCATGGTGGTACACATCGATAACATACCTACCGAGAAGGAGCTACGTGAACAAGCCGCATCTGCTCTATAAATGTTTTTCCACCGAGATACGTGCACGAGCACGAGTATGTCTTTCCATCGGGTGCACGAGAATGCCATGATTGGGAAATTGTATGAAGTGAACATTGGAGGTTCTGCTTATCAAAGCCGAGGGGCTGAAGAATAATGTTTTTCTTGGTCAAATGGTGATCCTTGCAAAAAAGAAAAGGGGGCAGTTACATTAGTTTTTTTAATAGCAGAGCATGGATCTCCCCGCAAATGGAGCTGCAACATTATTTTATTTTTATTTTTTTTCTCAAATATGTGCACATCCTCGCTTGTGTTTTTTGGTAAACGATGTGCCGCAAGAACACTATGCTGCTTTTTGGTGAAAAAAAAAAAAAGAGAAATTAGATTGAGATTGTATAGCTTATGTAACATGACTGAAGAGTTTGTGTTTTTTAACGAATACAACTAGTTATGTATGTCCGTAAGAACACTGTTATTAGGTTGTAATTATAATTTGTATACTTGTGAGATGAAAGAGGTTACGTTTTAAGACTGAATTCTGGATACATTTAGTATCTAGACTGCTTTCCTATATAACTGGTGGATACAATGAGCTATGTTTTTTCACAGATAGAAGTATGTCAACAGAGTGATTCAATATCTAGACTGTTTTTCTGACAAATACAACCAGCTATGTATTTTGGAAGATAGAAACATATAGAATTGTCACTCATTACAAATACAAAATTGATGGTCAGAAGCAATTGTATCTTCAATGAATCAAGTGGTAGCTAGAATGAATGGTTGTGTTAAAAAGCATAGTGTTTGAGATTTCAGAAGTGGATAGAAATACTGATGAAGACTATATTAAACAGAGATGACAAAGATTAGAGATCAAAGCCAAGTACTCCTTAAGCTAGGGTCTTGGAGTAATTAACTCCTACTTATCTTGTGTTTAGTGTGAGATTCTATTATTGAGACTTTTTTAGATCTAGTTGGTTGTGAGAGATTTTCTCTATCTATTAAATCTTTTTTATTTCTGTAGTTTAGATATTCGATGATGATTTTGATGTGTAGTTTTGATTGAATAATAAAATATAAATATAATAGGTTTTAAGTGTACAATGCTTTTTCTTCAGGAAATTTCTGTACAGTAATTCATTAATTAGTTTAATGAGTCACAAAGTTATTTTTGAATTAGGATAACTAATTATGGTTTTTGAGATTTTCAGTTTTTCAGGCATTATAGAAAATATAATGACGAAATTCTGTTAAAGTTGGTTGAAATCATGTAATTGGTACTGATATAAAAAGTGCTAAAACCTTTAGAATACCTTCAATTTGCAATCTCACTAAACAATTTTGCCATTACAACGATTCAAAATAATATTTATGGGAATATGACGATGGCCATGAGAATGCACAGAATCACAAAATAAACAGAACCTTCACTGTTTATCCAAGTCCGTTATTATTAGCTTTTCTTCACTCTGTCGGCAAAAAAAATGTTTATCCAAGTCCGTTATTATTAGCTTTTCTTCACTCTGTCGGCAAAAAAAAAAGGTGATAATGAGAATGACAGTCACTTATCCATCTAATTAATCATATTCATATTCACCATTCTAACACTGTGGAAAGGAAGACTAAGTGTGAAGTGCTCCAAGCACGCAGAAAGGTGTCAAATCCGAGGAGAAGTTTACAGGTCATATCATATATCAGAATGCGAGGAAAGTGAATTGAATGTATGAGCGCAGAAAATTATGGCAGTAGTTGTTTAATATGTTGCACAGTATTGTGTCAACTGCAACAGTAGGTAGGGAGTCCGTATGAGTTTTAAGCCTATCCTCTTTGACTTTTAGTTACTCAGCAATGACAAAATATGATTGTACACGAAGTCTCTTTTACATAAATAATTACTCACTTTGTACCTGCAATGCAACTTTTTCTGACATATTTGAATTGCTCATTTCATATTTGAAGTGCTCAGCTTAATGTTGACTTTTTTTTAGTTCATTGTATTTGGAAAAAATTAATCTTGTTCTGGTCACCGAGGGTTGAAATTGCAATATTGAGCTCTCACCTTATGAAGATTTGTACATCTACTAAATCTCGTTACTAAAATTCTAAATTTATTAAAATGTACATAAAACAAAAAAATAAAAGGTGCAGTTTATTAAAAAAATTAGGTTTCATTGTATTAAATTCAATATCACCTGATCTGAACTGTGATTTTTTTAGGAGAAAATACATATTCTTAACCATTAAAACCACTTAAATTGTATGCTTTTCATTTTAGTCATAGATTTTTAAACTCTTTAAAAATTTCTTAAATCTTTAAAATTTATAATTTGTTTTAAAAAAATTGAAAATCCAAACAAACAATATTATAAACATATCCAATAAAAATTGCTATTTGAACATGTTATTTTCATCCATAACCAAATTAAAAAAAAACCCACTATTATCACGTTTTCTCTTTTTTATGATGTTTTTTTGGTGAATCACTTAGAATCCTCACATTCTCCCTACTCATCCTTAACATACCATTTTGATGGTATGTGCATTACATATTCCCAAATGTTTTTGAGTTCCTCTATTGTTCTAGTTTTGAACAAGTAATCACGGGATTCATGAGTGATGCCCTTTTGAGATACTAGTTTCTTTGTTTTTTTGTTTGTTGGTAGCACCGTGGACATATAATAATTCAAGGGAGGGACTATATAGTGAAGTCATGGATCAACATGGTTAACTAATTTTCTTCTTATCTTTATATATATGGTTAATTAGTTTTTTCTTAACTATATATATATATATATATATATATATATATATATATATATATATATATATATATATATGTATATATATATATATATATAAAAACTCTCAAATTTTATGTTGTCAACAAATAAAAACTAAACATAGAAAAAAAAGGCATATCTTGCTTATTACATGAAAAATCAATACCAAACCTATAATTTTCAAGTGAAATTTATCCATACTCTATTTTGAATATATCCTTATCTAATAAATATACCTCACACATAAATTGATCAAATTTCCTTAAAAATTGATAAGGAAAAAAATGAGTAACAACTTCATACCCAACGCATAATTTTACAAGTTTGAAGTTTGCTCCACATAGCATTGATAATAATTTTTATAGGTTTGGAATTAGTGTTAGCATTCACATGCTACCTTTAATCCCTCTTATTTAAGGATTTTCCCAAGACTAGTGTGCCATTGGCTTCAACCATGGATTCGAGCACTCGAGGGGGTGCTTACCCCCCACTCCAGATATTGAATTTGTAGCTTTTCAATATCTAGATTTTGCAATAGGAAAAATAACAAACCCTAGCCCTCTATATTTGTCAAGAAGTTGAATGAAATAATTGAAGTTATCGTCCCCTCCTCATCTTCTTGGAATATGGCACTTGCACTAGCTAAAAGAGGATTAGTTAGAAAATTTATGAGGATATGGCCTTCACCCAGAGCCATGGAAACTTGGGTACAAAATAGTTGGAAAGTACTAATAAATGGTAAGATCACCCATTATTTCTGTGGAAGAGGCTTCTATGTCTTCTTTTTTTATGCCAATGAACACAAAGATCTTATTTTTTGAAACGAGCCTTATTTTTTTAGCACCAAGGGAATGTATTTCAATAGTTGGACTCTGGATTTTAATACAAAGCATGGTGTTATTTATGTTGTTCTGGTATGGGTTAATTCACCACATCTCCCTTCACATTGCTAGAATGAAGACACACCACATTGTATAGGAGACACCCTAGGAAAGTTTACCAATAAATCTGAACCTAGAGATGGTATGCTCACTTGTTCTTGCATATGCGCGGAAGTAGAGTTGGAAAAGAGATTACTTGAAGAAATATAAGTTTCTCTAGATATATAGAAACACATTCAACCTATATATTATGAGAAACTCACTTTCAAGTGCAAGTCATGTCATAAATATGGGAATTTTTCAAAACACTACAAAAAATACCTAGGTGGAGCAACTAGCACAAGAGAAGGAAGAGCAATGGTAGTGTGTTAAAAAGAAAAAGGAGAATATGAAACAAGTCACCCTCACAATAATTTCTAAACTATTATCAATAACAATATGTTAGTTGAATCCTTCAATATTAGGGTGGGAAAATGGGAAGGCTTAAGTTAAACCAAGCAAGAGATGCCCTCGTGAATTTGGAAGCAAATCCATAGATCCACCAAAGGAAGGAGGATTAGGTCCAAGGACAAATAGGTTTTAAATCTTGTCTCAAGAAGAGTTTATCTCTTTCGTAGAGATTTTAGTTATTGCTTTATTGAATCTAGGGATCCCCCCTTCAATGTTAGTGTTGGAGGAAAACCCAAAAATGTTTCCCTCTCATGGAGCATAATGTAATGTTTTAGATCATTAGGAAGATCTTAACTAGTCTCTGTAAAGTCTCGTGTACTCATCTAGAATCCTCACTAGGAAAAAAGATCAACAACAAAATAGTGAAGAAGAAAAATAAGAGGATGATACGAAAGAAAGGGTACCCAAAAAGGTAGGAAGTAAACTAGCTAGGGAAAAAAAGAAGAGATAGAAAACAAGGAGAAACTATTAGGCAACCAAATGGCTATAGAAAGATGTTTATGCACATTGAGGGAAAGAAGCATTAGGTATATGTGATCCTCAACCTCATCATTTTGTAGGAATAAAAAATAAACTGGTAAGTAATGATAATTATATTTTATAAGTATAGAAGCATGGGTAGTCGGTATAAGATATGAACAATAAATGATCTAATAAACTCATAAAATCCCTTTTATCCTCTTCTAGGAGACTAAGCTAGGGGTTATTAAAGTCATTAAAACATGCAAGTTGCAGTGGAAAAATGGTGAAGGGTAGGTAATTAGTTGAATAGGTGAATTTGGAGGCCTATGTACTATATGGAATAGCCTCCTCTTGCATTTGGAATTTTTACATTAGTCTCAATATTGGTTTCTGACAAGTTTCATGCACCAATAAATAGGGAAAAAATTAATCATAAATTTTTATATGCCTACGATATACAAAGAAAACGTGGACTATTGGGAATTGATTTCAACATTAAGAGGCTCTAAATACTAGAAGAGCAACATTAATGCAGGTGATTTTAATGTAAGCCTCAAGCACAAAGAAAAAAGTGGAGGGAGTATAGTTTGAGATCCTTTTCAGGAAATAATGGAAGACTTGATATCTACCTAGGATATAGTGGATGTGAAGCCAATTAAGGTTAAGTTTAGTTGGTTTAACAAGATAATAGGATAGGGTCATATCATGTCATGACATGATCACTTTCTAGCTTAGAGTGATTTTCACATCAAAATATCTTCAATTTCTTCTAAATTATCCCTTGGGAATCCTTTGACCATCATCCCATTGCTCTTCCAACATTGGATTTTCCATACTATGGCCCCATCCCTTTCTCGTTTAATCATCTATAGCTCAAAGATCAAGTAGTTGTAGGAATGATCTTTGAACAATGGGGTAAGTTGGTTATGGGCTCCCCTTATATATATATTTTTTGCGAGAAAAATATGAATGCATTAAAGTTCACCCTCAAGGAATGGGATAAAAATGTTTATTCTCCTCTCGATCATGAGAAAGAGGAATGAAGAGTGTAGCTTGCTTAATGATAGGAAAAAATGGAATTTGGAATAATAACAATGAATTGAATTAAAGAAGGAAATTTGGTCTTCCAAAAATTTCACAAATCTCTTAGAATGGATTAGGAAATATGGAGGCTCAAGTCCCATAGTTTATAGTTAAAATATCTAGATAGAAATACCACTATTTTCCATAGGCAAGCAAGATCTAGGACTGTGAGGAATAATTTCAAATAAATTATAATTGGAGATGGAGCGATTCATAGGATTTTTGCGGAAATAAAAGAGGAAACATGATATCATCTTGAGGATCTAGATATTCAGAGGGAAAGGGAAGACCTAAAGGACACAATGCTTATGCTAGAAAACATTCCCTCAATTATATCCCTTAGTGGGAATTTAAATTTGATGAAGGAAATCATTGAAGAGGAAATTCAAAGAGAAACATGGGCTCTAGTTCCTAATAAATCCTTGGGGCCAAATGGACATACAATCTAGTTTTACAAGTGATGTCGGAATATCATAAAATTTGATTTTAAAAAAATGCTACACTATGTCCAAAAGTTGTGTAGGATTGGTAGAAGCACCAAATCATCCTTTGTTTCTCTTATTCTAAAATAGGACAATCCCTCCTCTTTCTCTAGGTTTGTTCCAATATATCTATGTAATTCAACTTATAAAGTGTTTTCCAATATTGTTGCAAATAGATTAAAACAACTCTTCCCTGAAAACATATAAGGAGATCAAGGAGGATTCACACGAAAAGGAAGATAGTGGATATAATCATAATGGTCCAATAAGAAATACATTACATCTGAGAAAATAGAGATAAAAGTATGATCATCAAAATAGACATTGCAAATGCTTTTGATAGGAATTGACACTCCTTTCCACTTCGCATTATTTTTAAATTTGTCTTTGTCCTGCTTTCATTAGAGTGGTTTTTGTATGTATTTGTAATCCTTGGACCACCCTTATAGTAAATGGGAGATCTACCCCTTTTTAAAATTGAAGTAGAGGTACATATCAAGGATTCCCTCTATCTCCTCTCCTTTACATTATATTGATAGTTGATTCCTTGAGAAGGAAATTGGAATTACAAATATGCTCTCATAATATTCTGGGAATAAAATAGGTAAGAGGTTTCAAAATTATTAACCACTCACAATTTGTTGATGATACTCTATTAATGGGAGGTGCTTATAATATCATGGTAGCAATATTGAAAAAGGTCCAGGATATTTTTACTAATGTCTTGGGGGAAAGATAAATCACAATAAAAGATAAATATATGGATGGAATATAAGTAAGGGCCTATTACGAGCTATCTCCAAAATTTGGATGTTTCTTCATCAGAAATATTGGTCCACTTTTAGGTACTTAGGAATGCCCACATTTCTATATAAACCATTAGCTCAATCATGGAAGAATGTTTTTAATAAAGATAAAATATAAGTTTCAACAATGGCGATCATAATGGTTGAACCCAGCCAAAAGAATAGTTCTCATAAAGTCAATTATTTCTGCTTTAATTCTTTTTCAATGTTTGGTTGTGCTATCCTCGATAAGACTAATGCAAGAAGTAGCATAAGAATTGAGAAAATTATTATGGGGTGAAATCATGAAGATGGGTTACACTTTTACTTGTTTTATGAGAAAAAAAATTGTATTTTCACAAGTTTTTCAACTTCCGGCATACAAAAGTATTTTTTTTATTTAGAATTTCACTTTACAATAAAAGCTAAACTTGTTAAAAATTTTGTTAGTTTTCCAATGACTATTTTTCAATTTTTTTTTATCATGATTTGAT
>CBVK0101963569.1:0-25756 GCA_900067695.1 Picea abies | reverse complement strand
CTCTTCCGATCTCACCTGCAGACTAGGTGACACACTAGTTGAAGGAGTTGTCTCTAAGCCAGTCTACAGCAGGAAAAGATTCATCTGGGTCCTCCACTCCCACCTAGTCAGCGGATGTGCATTCTGTACAATTTTCATCTAACACAAATGGTAACCATAAACTAGGAGGGAATAGAAAGAAAGGACATGGTAATAATCGTAACGGTGGGAGGAATAATAATAATAATAAACCCAAGGAAAATGTTAAAAATGATAGATCAAACAACAATGCTGGTGAGGGAAAGAAAGAAAATCGGAAGGTGAAGTTTCCTTGTAAACTTTGTACTGATGATCACCTTACCCACTTATGCCCCAAACTTGAGGAATCCACAAGGCTCTTATCTCAACCACTCGCTATGCTGACTAATCCATTTCCGCATAATCTATACATGGACTTGAGCTCCTCTAATGCCGGAAATGTGTTGAATGGGAATCAAAACCCACCAATGCATGAAGTTGACCGTCTATGTGTAAATATGGTCAAGTCTCAGATTAATGCAGCCACTTGGCCTCACGATTACAAATATTCACAAAATGTTCCAAGTATAGAGTCTCCCCCTCCTTCAAAAACTCCTTTGCAGATCGAAAATCCAGAGCCCCCGCCTCATATTCTAAAAGGAGTACTAAAACTCTCTACCCACAACCCTAATGCTAGAGCTACCCAGAATTATTTGATTGTCAAAGATATAGGTCAAACCCCTTGTGCGATGTTGGATTTGGAGGTGCTCCAGATGTGTCCTTCACAAAGGAATTCCTTGTTATCTACGTTAGGATATCTAGACACGTGTGGCTCTAAGGTTATCAAGTTTGACGTCATGGATGTGAAGCCTCCCTTGCTTTACCATGTGGCCTTTCAAATCCATGTGGATTACTCAAATTATACCATCAAACGTGCTGTTATTGATGAAGGCGCTGCAATGTGCGTGATGTCCCTAACCTGTTGGAAAGCCATTGGCTCTCCAAACCTCTCTCAATATACGACTATGTTGACTGCATTTGATGGTTTTTCTTTCCGTCCCCATGGAATTATTCCTACCTTTCCGGTCCATTTAGGTGGAAAGACATTGGAGGTGGATGTCAAGGTGGTTGATGTTCCCCTTGACTATAACTTATTACTAGGGCATAACTAGACTTATGCTATGACTACAGTCGTATCGTCCATTTTCTGTACTTTATGTTTTCCTCACGAAGGGAAAATCGTGATGGTTGATCAATTATCCTTTGCGCATGCTAGTCCCAATGCATCAATTGGACCTTCGATCACCGTGATCGAAAATTTCAGCTGACAAATGAGGATATTGGTGTTGGAATGTATTCATCCCTCATGGGTACCTTTGACTTCATGGCACCAATTCATCACATTTATGCCATGTCCAGTAGGTCTTCTTCATTAATGAGGTTTGTTCTTTTTCACACTTCGTATTTCAACAATTCTTGGACCCTACCTTCCCCGACCATGTCTTGTGAAGGTTAGTCACATATTGGAATGGAAATACCACTGTTGGAGACAAATATAGTGTATTAGGTTGTTCTTGACTCTACAACTAACCCAGATCTTGTCTCCTCGTAGACAGACGAGGAGGATCCTGTTCTCCAGCCCATATGGGCCACCTCATCGTCTTGTTCACATGATTTCCTCAATGATACTTAACCTTTGGATGAAGCCATCTTAGAGGCCATGGGATTATATGCATCATCACTCTTACTTCCTCCCAGATCTTGTTAGAATTGAACATGACGATTTTAGATCTACCTTGAGTGAGATGGTCGATCACGCCATGGTTCCACTAGATACGCATGTCATTTATGCTGAAGGAAACATGGCGAGTATTTTTCCTACCGCCACGATCGACATATCTCAAATTCCTGGTAAAGTTTAAAATTTATATATCGGTGTGGATTGTTTGCCTGAATAAACTCATATCTAAACCGATCTCTTCAAAGAATTATGTGATGTATTCACTTGGTCATATGAAGAGATGCTAGGAATCTACCCTCGCATTGTCGAACATGAAATCAAAACTTATCCGGATGCTAAACCTGTTTGACAATGACTTAGAGCTGTCAATCCTAGGAAGGACCCTCTTATTAAGGTAGAGGTGGAGAAACTGCTTAATGATGGTTTTATCTACACAGTTCCCTTGAATGAATGGGTATCAAACCCCGTGCCCATGAATAATAAATAGGGAACCATCCGTGTGTGTATGGATTTTCGAGACTTGAATAAGGCTTGTCCTAAAGACAACTTACTAACACCTTTCATTTATCATATTCTCGATAAGTGTGCGGGAAGAGGGGTTTTTTCTTTTATGGACGAATTTTCAGGGTACAATCAAATTAATATTAAACCCAAGGATCAACATAAGACGAAATTTATTTTTCCTAGGGGTACTTTTGCATACCAAAAAATTCCTTTCAGACTTAAAAGTGTCGGAGCAACCTTCCAATGAGCCATGAATTTTTCTTTTCATGATCTCAAGCACATTGTTGAAGCTTACCTTGATGATATCGCTACTCACTCTCGCAAGAGAGTAGATCATTCTACCCACCTTCGACTAGTTTTTGAGAGATTTCATTATTATCACATCCGTTTAAACTCTCACAAGTGCCTCTTTTGCATTAAGTCTACCCGCCTTTTAGGATTCTTAGTCTCTGAGCATGGGATATTGGTGGATCCTATGAAGGTTGAGGAAATAATTCAATTCGCCCCCCCCCCCCAACATTCGTTAGCTTCAAGGTTTACAGGGGAAAGTTTACAGGGGAAAGCTTACTCTTGCGTCAGTTTATAGTAAACTATGCCAATATAATTAATGGTTTCATGCGTCTCTTGAAGAGATGGGATGAGCGAGTCCATGAATCCTTTAATGCTCTTAAGAAAGCCTTGGTATCAACACCTCTATTGAAGCCTCCTAACTATAGAAAAGATTAATTTCTTTATATCACCATGTCCAAAGGGATAGTTGGTATGGTTCTAGTTCAGTAGGACGATGAGCTCCACGAGCAACTTATACTACCTTATTCAAAACTTAGTCGGCCTTGAGCTTAAGTACTCTCACGCTAAGAAGTTATCTTTAGCTGCCGTACACATGGTTCAAATATTGCGACATTATATATTGATTTGCAAAACTAACATAGTTTCTGATGTCAATACATTTCAATACGTCCTTACTAGGCGTATCATAGGGGGAAAAAAAAAGTGGATTTTCATTTTGCAAGAGTTTGACCTCGATTTTGCTTCGACGAAATATAAGAAATCGCTAGTTTTTTCCGAGTTAATATCAAACTTACATCGACTAGATGAGGATGCTATTCATAACGATTCACTCATAGATGAAAATATTTTCCTTATCTCATCTTTGGACCCCTAGTATGGAGACATTTTGATCTATCTTCAAACCTTGAATTCCTCTCAACATCTGTTAAGAGATGATCAACGACGTATACAGTTTCAAGCTAAAAACTACCTTATCATTGGTGACACAAAGTGTCGCCAAAGTGTAGATAATATCTTGTTTCATTTCTTGACTCATGAGGAAGATGAGTTCATTCTTAATCACTGTCACAGGGGGGCTTGTGGTGGTCATCTATCTGGGCTTGCGAAAACCCAAAAAATATTGCGAGCTGGTTATTTTTGAACATCAATTTTTAAGGATTGTGTCGAAGGGGTTAAGAAGTGTCACCCTTTCTAGGTGTTCGCTTGGAAGATGCACTTGCATCCAACCCCTCTTGACCTGGTCATCACCGTCGGTCCCTTCACCAAGTCGTCGGTCCCTTCACCAAGTGGGGGGTGGATTTTGTGGATTGCAACCCAACTTCGGCTGGGGGGAATCAACATATTATCATGGTCATAGACTACTTCACTAAATGGGCAGAGGCCATGCCTATGATTAAATCCAATGGTAAGATTGCATCATTTTTTTTGTTCGACCAAATTATAGTTTGGTTTGGAATCCCAATGGAGATTGTCACTGATCATGGCAGTCACTTTCAGAATGAAATGATGAAAGAGTTAGCATCAAAACTGGGCTTTAAACATGGTCATTCTTCCCCTTACCATCCCCAGGAAAATGGACAAGTAGAGGCCATGAACAAATCTCTCAAGGCCATTTTGCAAAAAACTGTCAGCCAGAGAAAATATGATTGGCATTTCATGCTTTACACTACACTTTGGGCATATCGATCCTTGGTTAATACGCCCATCGGTTTTTTTCCTTTTCAGTTAGTACACAATGTGGAGTATCTCCTTCCTATTGAATGTGAAATTCCTTCCCTTAGACTGGCAATTAAGATACTACTTGACACTTCCAATCTTGAAGAATGCCTTGTACACCTAGAGGGTCTAGATGAGAAGCTTCGAGACACCTCTACGACTATCGAAGTGAATAAACGATGTGTTAAGGTCTAGTATGATAGGTCTTTCTATCCTTGGAAGTATGTTGGGGGTGACTTGGTCCTTTTGTATGATCAAGCTAAAGAGCCGTTGGGGGCAGGAAAGTTCAACCCCATGTGGCATGGTCCTTATATCATGCGATGTGTCTCAGAAAAAGGAGCCTATGAATTGGAAGATTGTGAAAGGAATATGCTGGATAAGCCCAGAAATGGGATATACTTGAAAATATATTATGCTTGAGCCCCCAATATTGGGCGTAACTCTTTATACACTTGTTGGCATAGGGGTAGAACCAGGGTTCATCTCCAAGAGCACACCAACAAGCCCTAGCTGTTGGCCCTCTAGGCAGCACCTTCGAAGCAGATGCAGTCTCACCTGAAGCAGCTATGAGGGGGTTGTAGGACAGAGATGTCTACAACCAGGGGAATATCAAGTGGTTCTTATTGCAACAACAACATAACATGCATCTATCATAAACTAGATATATCCTTCCTTCACAACTATAGATATGTTCTAATACAACAATGAAAACGATAATACAACAATAACATAGATCAAAGCATCAATCGCACATCCACAACATAGGGTATACATGGTTCGCCCTCTCTCTAGGTATACGTCCACAAAACTGTGCTTATGATTTATTAAGGAAAATAATACAATTCTTATCTGCACTCTCAACTAGTAGATCTTCTTTCTTCTCTCTCTTTCCCTCCCCTTCCTTCACACCTATATGTAGGACTTGATCTTTGCACATAGCTAAAGATCTTACAATACCAGAAGGCTCTCTCTCTCAATAGTTCTCTCCCCCAATACGATAATATATCACACAATAATAGAGCTATATCAACAATAATATCATACCAATACTCAAAATACTCCCTCGACCTAGGTCCTCTTGACCTTTATTTATACATTACAATACCTCACCAACAGGCTTAGGCCAGAACCTCGGTGCAAAAACTCTAAATACAAAAACCCTAGGTCAACTTGACCCTATTTTTTTGAGCTTCGCTAGCTTGTTTTTCCTTCCTTCTCGCACGGTGTTCCAAAGAATCCATCGGTGGCTTCTCCCACTTTCTAAGTCATCCTCGATCCCTCTCTCTTTTTGATCTGTTGTCCTCAATCTTCTCATCCAACGACTTGCTTTTCTGCACTTCACTCCATCTTTTCTATTATTTTTCTCGCTTCGACCTAGTGACAGTGACTGTGTCTCTCGCGAAGCTCACTTTTTCCCCTTTCTTCCTCGTTCTTCGCTTCCTTCCATAACCTAGAGCCAACAGGCCCCAAACACTCACCTATGACTCGTCTCGAGGCACTTGAGATCTGGTCCTCTTGTTTTTCTTTGACTTTCGACTACGCAGTGTAGGCCTGGCTTTCTGCTTTATGCCTCCTTTTTGTCCTTGCGAAGATTGTCTTTTTTGTGTCTAGTACCCAGTTTCAAATGCACCTGGTACCTATACCCTTGTCTTCTTGATTCTACTGAGAGCTGCGAGGAAACTAGTTGTCATAGTACAACTTCATCCAACTCCCATTCACCAAACCTTCCTTCCAATCTCCTTTCAATGTCTTTAGCTGCGCATCTCCTCCTTCTGTAACATAGGCAATCTCATATGGTCTGAGATAATGCGTTCTGAACTTCCCAGGGTGTTCGATAAATTTACTATCATATAGAAGGACTAAATCACCTTGCCTGAATATCTTCTTCTTGATGTGTCTATCATGATAGGCCTTTTCTCGTTCCTTCTGAATTTGCTGATGGAAACCTGCAATGAATCTGTCTTCTTCTAGTTCGACCAACTGTGATAGCCTCTCATGAATGGCACTAGTATTATCCATGTATGTAAATGCAACAATTATTAATCTTGGTACCAAGTACTCCATTGGGACAACAACTTTAAGACCATAAACCAATTTGAAATGGGTCTGCATTGTTAATTTCTTGCAAGTGGTTCTATAAGCCTAGAGTACCGCTGGTACTCTTAAATCCCAGTCATCCCTGTTCACACTGCAAATATTTGTCAATGCTATATCCAATATCTTGTTGAATGCTTCAACTGTTCCGTTTTCTTCTGGATGATAAGGTGTAATCTTCTGATGGTGGACTGCAAATTCTTCAGTCAGGGATTCAACTATCTTATTGATGAAGTGTGTACCTTGATCACTCATAAGGACCTTAGGGCATCCAAACCTGGTTATTATGTCATCAAATATAAACTATGCAGCTGTAGCTGCACTATAATCCTTGACTGCTCTTGCTTTGACGCATCTAGTTAGGTAGTATGTCGCAGTGATAATATATCTTGCTCCTGTGCACTTTCTTGGTGGGTTTATGGGTCCCATGAAGTCAATGGGCCATTTTTCAAATGCTTGTAGGGTCATCTGCAGTGCTAATGACATCTCATCTCTTCGGGATGGTTTTCCGACTCATTGGCATACATGGCATGCTCTGGTATATTCTTTAGTATTTTTGTGTAACGTAGGGCACCAAAGTCTAGCTCGTAGAACCTTCTATGTAGTTTCTTTTCCTGCATAATGTCCTCTTGAAATGCCTTCATGAGCTTCTTTGAGGATCATAGGGCATTTTTCCTCCATCACACACCTTCTTAGAATATCGTCAGGTGCCATTTTATATAGCTGACCAGCTATCAGTGAAAAATCTGCAGCGCACCACTAGTTGTTTCTTCTGCGGAATTGTTTATTATGCTGGAGCTATCCCTGTTGACAAGAAATGGACTATGTCTACGAAGTGGTAATCAGTCTTTCTAATGGTGAGAAACTGTGCATCTGGTAGTGTGTCCTCCAGACTGGTAGGTTCTTTGCCATGCTCCAACCTCGACAGGTGGTTTGGGCCCTTATTCATTCTTCCTAGCTTAACTATGATCTCAAAATGATATTCTTGAAACAAGAGAAGCCATCTGCATATTCTCCCCCCCAACACTGGCTTTTTGACTAAGTATTTCAGCGTGGAGTGATCAGTAAACATTTTAAAGTGTCCTCCCAACAAGTAGTGGCAGAATTTCTGTAATGCATACACCATGGCTAGTCCCTCTCTCTCTGTAGTAGTGTAATTGATTTCAGTTGTGGAGAGATTTCTGCTGGAAAATGCTAATGGATGATCAATGTACCCTTCTCCAAGTTGTTTCAGTACTGCTCCTAATGCAATAGAAGATGCATCAACATGCACATGAAATTCCTTGCTCCAATTGGGAAATACTAGAATAGGTGCAGTGACCATCTTTTGTTTCAGTGTGTCGAAGCTTTGCTGGAATTCGTCTGTCCAACCAAACTGACAATATTTCTTTAATAACCTCTCCATTGGTGCAGTAATTTGAGCATATCCTTTGATAAATTTCATGTAATAGCTGGTATGTCTTAGCACAGTGTGTAGTTGTTTGACTGATGTAGGTGGTGGTAAATCAACTATAATTGCGATTTTGGATGGATCCACCAACAATCCTTGCTTGCATACAATATGCACTAATAATATTTCAAATGGTGAGAAGAATATGCACTTCTTCAAATTCAAAGCAATTTGACATTGTCTGCATTTATCCAGCATTAGCCTTAGACATTCGATATGATTTTTCAACAAACTAAAGACAGTCCAGTCATCAAAGTATGATTCTAAAAACTTATGCAAAAATTATTTGAATGCTTCAACCACCACCCTGGAAAAGATGGCTGGGGAATTCTTCAGTCCAAATGGAATTACTGTGTATTGGTAGGATCCTCACTCTGTGGCAAACATATTTTTATGACGGTCTTCCTTGGCAATGTAGATTTGATGGTATCCTGAAAACCCATCTGTAAAAGAGTATACTTCTTGGCCTCCCACGTTATCTAGCACTTCGTTTGTGAAAGGTGTAGGGAAGGGGTCATGTAGACAAGCATCATTCATCTTCTTGAGATCTACGCATATCCTGATCTCACCTATCTTCTTATCTTGCACTACCATGGGGCTAATCCACTCCGACTCTTCAACAGGTTCAATAATCCTTGCTTCCAACATTCTATCGAGCTCAATCTTCAACTTTTTCCTTATATTTTGGGTTCAATTTGTAGGTTCTTTGCTTAACTGGCTTCACGTCTAGTTTCAAAGGTATTCTCATTTCTCCCATAGGTCCTTTGATTCCCTTCATATCAGTGAAATTGGTCGGGAACAAGTCCTGATACTCATGCAATAATTCTGTGATTTTGTCAATGGTAGCAGCGTCCCAGTAATCTCCAACATTGGCAAGATTTGATGTCTCCTCTGTCCTGATATTGACTTTCTTTATCTTTATCGACTGTTCAATGAATGGAAGTTCCACTCCTGGACCTTCCACATCTCTCCAACCTTCTGTTTCTACAATATTCACCTTCCTTGGATCATCGTCTTTGTCGGCATTGATGTTGTAGCACGTCTGCAGTTTCTGGAGGGGCACAGTCCGTTCATCCACTTCTTTCTCTAAGGGGAGGCTAGATGCCTCCTCAAATAATTTATGTCTCATCATCTGTAGTGCTTGATCTATAGAAGAAAATTCACTATCAAACAAAAAGGTGGTTATAAAATTCTGAATCATACCTTCCCATTCTGAAGTGACAAGGTGCAACTCTGCTTGAAGGTACCAGTTAATCGGGGTGGTATCCAACATATTGACGAATCTGTGTACCCATTGTTCTCTAGGAATGTCACTCTAGGACTTTTCACATCTTCGTACATGGTCCTTTGGGTAGCTTTGACCTGTGTACCGTGCTTCGCAGTTTCCTTCTTGTGCTGAGAATCGCTTTGTCATTAGAGTTCGACATTGTGTCCAGTTTGTAATATTGATTTTATGTGTCCCCCACCATCTTGCCGGTGTGGATTTCATGGCCTCATCCATTGCCAAGAACCTCTGTTGTGTTGGTACACTTGTCTCAAATTTTGACAAGAATTTTTCTAAGGGGTTCAGTCCATCAAATGTGGGTAGATTACTCACTATTGTGCCAATCTAGTGAACTTCTCTGGTTAGCCTAGCACATCTTCTTGTAGATACTTCATACATCTGGTTCTGCCAGTTTTCTAGTGCTTCTTATGAATCAGATGAACATGTGCTGTCACTTTGCCAGCTTAGATTTCCATCAGCTATAGGGTTGATATAATTATGCTATCTGGCTGTTAATTTATAGATGTTTTCTAATTCAATTGCATGGTCCTCATCTCTAATGGGTTCTTTGCATCGTGGACCCTCATCTGGATCTAAAGGTGCAATGAACCTAAGGCCAAATTTCTCAAATGTCATGCGTCTTTTCTTTAGATCCACAACAGTGGAATTGTCGAAGGCCCAATCAATTCCTAACAATGTAGGGTAAGGGAAACTATCATCAACAATTTCAATTACCTCAAAATCTGCAAAGGTTCTTACTCCATCGATGTCCACTGGGACATGCTCTAATCATCCAAATGGGCTCACAACTTGATGATTAGCCATGCGAAGCTTGATAGGGGAATATATCAGTTTGGGTTTTCCCATCAATGCCTAAGTCTGCTTCGTCATGACATTGACCTCTGACCCTAAGTCAAGGACCACATAGTCTATCTCATACTCTCCTATCTGAGCATTCAAGTGTAATTATTTATTTGTCCTTCTCCTTTTTCCAATTTGGTGCACTGCACTATTCAACAAGGGGTTTATTTTTCCTAGTTCATACTGCTTGATTAAATCTTGTAATTCTTGTACAGAGCCTTTATCTTGAATCAACTTAACACAAGTGTGCAAGAATTCCATGAGTTTTTTTACATCTTTCCCTTCTGCTGGTGATGCAGACAGATCAAACGCCTGAGGCATACCGTATTCTTTGATTTCTGGTTGTCTCTTTGATGAATATCCTTGATCTCCTTTGGACTCTTTCCTTGCCTCCTCAAATATTTGCCTTTCTTTCTTAGCATCAAACGTTGGGGTCTTTTCTGTAGCTTTCCTGACTCCGTGGTCATTTTTAGTTCTTCCTTGGGTTGCTATGTCTTCTCCTGTAGCAGCACCTCCTCGAGTAATAACAACGACTCTAGGGTCTTCTCTACGAGGTTCAACACATATTAGTTGTACTTGTGGGTTCTGTTGGGGTCCTTGTATTCCCTGAAGTTTAGCCAGCAACACAAGGCATTCTTCTATGACATGCTCGAAGGAGTTACAGTAACTACAGGTTGTGTAGGGATTCTGACAATCCCTCGCTAAATGGCCTAGCTACACACAATTGTAACAGATTATTTGTCCTTGGCCTCAACCCATACTTCCTCCTCGTCCTCATCCTCTATAGCCACCGCGAGGGGTGAAATTTCCTCTCCCTGAAGAGTTGTACTGCAGAGTGTTTCCCTCTTGTTGTACTTTGCCTTAAATCTTGTATATGTCTCTCGACCTTTCGTGCATGAGATCATAAGCTCTACAATCCCGATCATCATGCCCCACTGATTTACATAATGTACAATACAAGTTTGTTGGTGTCTGGACATACTTCTGCATGTAATAGCACTCACCTGGGTGTTGCCCATTTCTGCATACCTCGCACCATGGTAGGTTAACTTTCTTTAAGGGGATCGGTGCTCCTGATACCAAGTACTCATGAAATAAAGGGAATTGTTTCTTATCATGGACTTCAGATATGCATTTGACACACCAGATATCTTCCCTTTTGTCTTTTCCCTTATCTTTATTCATATCCTCTACCTGTAAAGACAAACTAGTTAGCTGGCTTATGATATGGCTAATGCCTGAGTTAGATTCTCCCATCAGTGCTGATTCAAGTTTCATGGATATCTCCAAAGTTTCTGCTTGAGATGAAATATTCTGTTGCATCAAAGGGATTCTTATGTGAGGTAACAACGCAACGATGAACCACTCTTTGTTCTATTCGTCGGTGATCTGGAAAGTTAATCGGCCTGTCAAGGTCTTGAATCTCTGGTCAAACTCCCAAACAGGTTCTGCTACCTTTTGTTTAATCTCTTTTAGTTTCGTAATACATTGTGATTCTGACTTAGGTTTCTTAAACTCTGTAGTCAGTGCATTCTTGATCTCATTCATGAGCTTAGGCTGTGCCTGTCCTTGGACACATTTCATGTACCAGCTCAGTGCGCGGTCCCTTAGCTTAGTGTTGAACTGGGTTCTCTTGATGGCTTCATCAGTGATACTTTTAATATTCCATATGGCCTCACACAAAAACCAATGTTGATCTGGATCTTCAGATCCATCTCCTCTAAATATAGGGAGTTTCATTTCATCTTCCATAAAGTAGACTATGGTTCTTGTCTAAGTAGATGCTGGGATATTTGTAACAGTACTCTGAAGACTCTGGTGGTTCTGACTATTCTGACTGCTAGGTATTGTTGAGACAATGGGAGGATTAACGTTACTTCAGTAGTTTGCGTAGTTCCTGAGATTTCTGGCTCACTTTGGCACAATTATTCAACTTCCCCTTCTTTTGTTCTAGGGGGATTTGAATGCTCTTCGTTGGTTAGATCTGCCTCTTCTCCACTGTACAAACCTTCTTCGCCATAGTTTTGCTTAAACAAATTCTCAAGGTGAACTCCGAGGAATACTTTCCCACTACGCGTATGTCCTGCTTCTGTGTTACTGTCACTGTCCAAGATCTTGAACATTATCCTTTTCAGGTCCGATCAATCTATTGTATATTCAAGATGTGGTTTTCATGCAAGATCATCTTGATTCTTAGCTTCAGGAAGTTAAAATTTTTTCCTCTCGGTCCCTTGAAAAAGTATCTCTCGGCTTGACTATACAATTCTGTTATGTCAATAGCAAACTCGATGATATATCCTCCAATGGTACTATCAAACTAGTGATCCACTGCTCTGGATACAACGTATTCGACTCTCTTGACCTTCTGGATCAATGCTGGTGTCCAAACCATAGGGGGTCTAGATATGATTTCAAACTGTGTGTCAACTAACCTAGCCAACCACTCGTGTAGCTCCTAATGGATTCCTCCAAAGAAGATCTCGTGAATGTCGGTGAAGATGTATCTTTGTAGACAATCTTCAATGATTATTTTAGGGTTCTTGTTCTAGGCTTCAGTGAAGTCCTTCTCTTGATCCTCTACCCACTTTTGAATCTTTGTCTTCGATGGGAAACACCTTGACATTCCCTTAAAAATATTCCTGTCCCGACAACGAAACCATTTGTTGGCACAGGGGCAGACCCAGGGTTTAGCTCCAAGAGCGCACCAACAAGCCCTAGCTACTGGCCCTCTCGGCAGCACCTGTGAAGAAAATTCAGTCTCACCTGAAGAAATTATGAGGGGATTGCAAGACAAAGATGTCTACAACTAGGGGAATATCAAGTGGTTTTTATTGCAACAACAACATAACATGCATCTATCAAAAACTAGCTAGATCCTTCCTTCACAACTATAGATCTGTTCTAACACAACAATGAAAACGATAATACAACAGTAACAAAGATCAAAGCATCAATCACACATCCACAACACAGGGTATACGTGGTTCACCCTCTCTCTAGGGCTACATCCACAGAACTGTGCTTATGATTTATTAAGGAAAAGAATATAGTTCTTGTTTGTGCTCTCAACTAGCATATCTTCTTTCTTCTCTCTCTTTCCCTCCCCTTCCCGTGCACCCAGCTGCAGGAATTGATCTTCACACACAACTGAAGATATTAAATACTAGAAGGCTCTCTCTCTCAACACTTCTCTCCCCCAATACAATAATCTCTCACACATTAATATTGCTAGATCAACAACAATATCATACCAATACTCAATGACCCCCTCGACCCAGGTCCTCTTGACCTTTATTTATACATTACAATACCTCACTGATAGCCTTAGGCCAGAACCTTGGTGCCAAAACCCTAAATAAAAAAACCCTAGGTCAACTTGACCCTCTTTTTCCGGGCTTCGCCAGCCAGTCTTTCCTTCCTTCTCTCGCGGTGTTCCAAATCATCCATCAGTGGCTTCTCCCACTTTCTGAGTCATCCTCGATCCCTCTCCCTTGATGATATGTCGTCCTCAATCTTCTCATCCAATGGCTTTCTTTTTTGCACTTCTCTCCATCTTTTCTGTTCTTTTTCTCGCTTCGACCTAGTGACAGTCACTGTGTCTTCCGTGAAGCTCAGTTTTTCCCTTTTCTTCCTCGTTCTTCGCTTCCTTCCATAACCTAGGGCCAATAATACTAGTGTATCTTAGTGTATATATATATTTTCCTTTGTGTCATGAGCTTGCTTATCGAGTTTTCCCTTGGTTGGCAGATGTCAATGGAGTCTTCGGTTTTCTTAGGATTCACAGACAGTGCCAGTCATCATACATGGAACTCGGCTTCCACCGCTTGGTTCATTTACTCACCCGAGGGTCAATTGGTGTCTTTAGGTGGAATTTTTCTATGGACATCAACAAATAATGTGGTTGAGGACATCAACAAATAATGTGGTTGAGTATAGAACTGTTATAGAGCTTTTAAACAACACCATTTCACTTGGTGTTCATTCTTTAGACGTTTTTCTGGACTCCCAGTTAGTAGTATGTCAGTTGAATGGTAGTTACCGTGTGCGAGACCTTACTCTAATCTGACGATTCCTACAGGTACGAATTTTGGAACGACATTTTGATTTTATTACTTATAATCACATACCTAGAAGTTCTAATTATGTATCCAATGCATATGCTAATTATGTTTTAGATTGGAATTTGTCACATAACTAAAGTAAAAAAAACACATTCATCAATGTACACATTGTAATATATAAGTAAATCTGAAGACCAATGTTTTTTATATTTCATCTCTCCAAAAAATATTGTGTCATAGTACAAAATAGGGCTCACACCCTCAAAATACATATATGAGTAGTAGATGCAATGGCCATGGCATATACACCTGTGACGCCAGATGCGTATAATGACAACATACTACGATGCTTTTGAGGCACCGAAGAGTTGCATCCACACATGGGGCACACCCACCACCTTCCGCTGCATAGGATCTGGCATGTCCTCCACCTAAGCCATAGGAATCCTATGCATCAATCAAAATAGGTTCCCCTGCACATTTTGAATCACTCTCTCCACATCTCCTCCTGCCGACTAATCTCCCCGGTTCCTCTGCCGATGTTGTAGGAATCCATCTGGTTGTCATGAAACCACATCTGCATAACAAATTAATTCTCAATACTTGATACCATCCAAAAATATTTGTGTTTTTTATTCTTTTTAAAAACACAAAAAAATAAAATATATTAACAAAATTCATACCTATATCACCGTAGGCAGAGTCTGGTGGAAATGGAATATCTGGATCTCCTCTGTAGTTGATCCTAGCATAAGGGTAGTCATCTATGGCTATCACCTTTCGACACCAACAAAATAAGAACTCATCGTTTTAGGGGGTTGGTACCCTACCACCTCCTAACCGCCTCATCACCTCAGTCCACCATGACATGGCTGGATCGTGTAGTCCACATGGAATGATATCCATTCTAGGGCTCAAACCTAGAACCCACTCAATGAAAAAACTACATAAGATAGCTGCAAAACTGGAGTTTCTTTTCCACCCCTATTTGCAATTTTCCAGCTGGCTCTTCATATTAGCTAGTAGTGAGGTACACCAGTCGTAAACCATGGGCCACAATCACTCCAATGCATAAAACATGAGTGGGATTGATGCCTAGTGCAATGAGTTTGACCCCATGATCCATGTACATAAAACGACGATGATCTTCAAGATCAGGTTCTCGATCGCCCTAATGGGGAGTTGACTCCCTACTTTCTCTGTGCCTACAACACAATGGGTGGAAATGTAGTCCTCTATGTTCATACCACACCCAGCTCCCCGAGATTTGAGATTCACCACCTCTCCCTTACGAGAGAATCATGTCATGAAACAGATGTCCTCTACTTCAATTCTCAATGGTTTCCCATTGATATTGAATGCCTCTATATCCAGATCCTAGAAGTTTACTAGCATTCGAAGCAATCTCACTTGAGCCCTCATTCCTTTGAGAGCCCAAAAATTGTAAAGACCACATGTTTTTAGGGCAATTTGGGCCTCTGCATATCTTTCCACAGTTGCATCCAATTCCTCTCTCTCTCTCTCTCTCTCTCTCTCTCTCTCTCTCTCCATTCAAGTACCATTCTGCAAAAGGAAAACCTTTTATTTGAGCCAAACTCTTTAAAAAAGCTTGTTTGAGGACTTGTACGCAAGATGTAATGTTAACAGTCACATGTAGGGCCACATATACACGAGAAAGCTTTGATTTTCCTGCATACATGACTCCATATACGCAACCAGATGAACTATAGCCCGTGTACACCCTAATTCATAATTTGCGTCCTTAAGAACTCAAAAAATAGGGTCTAATTTAAAATTGTAAACCACTAGAAATGAAGAGGAGAAAAAGAGTACTTAATTGTTCCATATGGTTGTCAATTCCATCGCTCATAACTCCCACAATCGACACTTGAATATCATGGGAAAATTGGTCCAACATGCACTATGTGGGTAAAAAAGTCAAATGGTATAGTAAAATTGGTTATTTTTACTATTTTTTTTTATCTACTTTACATAGTTTTTGCTAATTGTTAGACCTAATGGGCTAATACTACAATGGAAGGAGTTGGTTTTGGTGGTTTTTTTCAGGGATTTTTGTGGTTTCTAGCATCATATCACCCGTTCGTGACTTCGACATGTATTTTCTTTGACCAACATATAGGATAGGTTTCCACTCCATCTTGCATATTTTCATTATCCTATGACTACCATATGTATGCCTTAGGTGCAAACCAATTTATTAGCGATACAAAACCTTCCTAATTCTATTAGAGGTGTCATCATTGAATGATAGAGGCTTGCCAAACATGGGTGCCCTAATTAGAACCTCTATGCCATCTGGTTCCCATGCAAATATTATTCCATAAATACCGAGAGCCTTCATGTCAAATTTGGAGAAGAGTTGCGATTTCACCTCCTTGATAACATCCATGTTATTTCCTACCAACAACATGTCATCAACATATAACACTACATAAATGAAGTGATTACCAACCTGCTCTAAATATACACAGTGATCAAACCTGCCTCTCACAAATCCAAATCCAAGGATGTATGTGTCAAACTTTTGGTACCACATCCTAGGTGATTTCTTTAGACCATATAGTGACTTCTTTATCTTACAGACTAACTCTTTCTTTCCCTTCACTACAAAGCCTTCTGGCTGCTTCATGTAGATTTCTTCTTCCAGCTCTCCATGTAGGAATGCTGTCTTCACATCCATTTGTTCCACTTCAAGATCAAAAGAAACAACCATAGATAAAATAAATCTAATAGATGTTAACTTGGTATCAGAAGAAAAAATCTCACCAAAGTCAATTCCCTCTACCTGGGAATAACCTTTTGCTACTAATCGAGCTTTGTATTTCTCCACTTTACCTTTTGCATTAAAATTCTTGTTAAACAACAATTTGCTACCAACAAATTTTCTTCCAGTTAGAAACTCAAATATATCCCATGCCTCATTCTTATCCAAAGCATCTATTTCTTCAACCATGGCCTTCTTCCATAGTTTACTATCCTATGAATTCACTACTTCCCTAACAGTTCTAGGATCATCATCAATAATAGATAAAGAAAAATTAGAATGAAAATCAGGTGGACTATACCTTTCTGGTTGCCTTCTTTCCCTCACTAATCTCCTCAATACTGGGGTATGAGGTTCTTCTTCTTCTGCTTCATCTTCTTTAGATGATTTAGATTTTTCATCATCCAACTCCAATTCTATTTTCTCAGGTTCTTCTGGCCTTGGTAGGAATTCCTGTTTGGAAACAACTTTTACCTCTCTGAAAACAACATCTCGAATGTAAAGAATCTTCTTTATTTATGGGTTCCAAAGCTTATAACCTTTCACACCATATTTATAACCAATAAAGATACATTTTTCAACCTTTTTATCCAGCTTACTCCTATTTTCCTTTGGAGCATGTACATAAGCATCACAACCAAACACTCTAAGATGTTGAAGAGAGGGTTTCTTTCTAGTCCATACCTCGTGTGAATTTTTATCATCCAACACTGATGAAGGTGATCGATTGACCATGTAACATGCTGTACCCATTGCCTCTACCCAGAATTCCTGTCCTAACTCGGCACCGCTAAGCACGCTCCTTGATTTTTCCATCAGTGTCCTATTCATCCTTTCTGCAACTCCATTCTGCTGAGGTGTGTATGGAGTATTCTTCTGCCTTTCTATACCACACTTCTTACAAAATTATTTGAATTCATTTCCACAGAATTCTCCACCATTATTTGTCCTCAATACCTTTATTTTCTTCTCTGTCTGATTTTCTACCAGAGCCTTAAACTCTTTAAATTTATCAAATACCTTATATTTACTTATAATAAAATAAATCCATGTGTTCCTTGAGAAATCATCTATGAATGAAATATAATACACATATTTACCTAGGGATGGAACATGAACAGGTCCAAACACATCATTGTGTATCAACTCTAATATCCCCTTTGCTCTTGTAGCACCAGATGAGAATCTTTCTCGATTCTGTTTACCATATATGTAATGTTCACATAAATCAAAACCCAGAGTGCAATTAGACATACCTTCAATCATACCTTTACCGTGTAGTGTTCAAAGGCCCTTTTCTTCAATATGCCCCAGTCTTTGACGCTACAACATGGTCTTCCTTTCTGGGACAATATTGGTCCTGTCTCCTTCATTTCTCTGCTCAGGGACAATAGAACTATTACACCCATTAGTATAAGTGATTCCCAACAACTTATACATAGTTCCACACAAAAATCCCCTAATCAACACCATTTCTCCTTGTATCATCTTTTAAGTGCCCTTTCCAAATACAATATCCACTCCTACATCATCAAACTTGCATACATATATTAGGGTTCTGGCTAGTTTTGGAATGTGTAGATCCCCAGGTAGAGTTCAAATCCTTCCATATTTTAGAAACAACTTAACCCTTCCACGTCCCATGATTTTGGCTGTCGAGTCATCTCCTAGGAATACATCACCACTATCGTAATTTTTCATATTCAGAGAACCATTCCTTGTGAGGGGTCATATGGTATGACGCACCTGAGTCGATCAACCATACATCACAGTCTGTACGTGTACCTATAGATGCTAGGTAAACATCACGTCCTTCTTCAGTGGAGGTTTTTGCCTCTGTGGAAGAGGTACTATCAGATCCCTTTGGTTTATCAACCTTCTTAGACTTGCAATATTTCTTATAATGCCCTGTTTTACCACACTTCCAACATTTCCTCAAAGATTTTCCCGGAGACTTATATCTACCTGTAGATTTAGATCTCCCCCCCCAAAGACTTACCATGATTCCTGTCTTAGGTACAATCTCTTACAGATAAAGAATCTGTGCTATGACCATCCATGATTTTCCACCTCATCTCTTCAGATAACAAGGATGCAACTACATCCTCATACTTCAATGTAGATTGAGTGGTACTACCAATTGCTACAACTAGATTATCCCAAGAGTTTGACAAAGAACATAACAAAGTAATAAACTCATCTTCTTCTGCAATCATAATATTAATAGAGAAAAGTTGACTTACCAGAGTATTAAAGGCATTTAGATGTTCTTTCACAGAATCTCCATATTCCATCCTAAGATGATACAACTTCTTTCGAGGAAAAAACTTGTTTACTAGGGACTTTGATTGATACAAATTCCCTATCTTATCCCATAGTTCCTTGGCTGTAGATTCTCGCGAGACAGTCAACAACACCGAATCTACTAGGTAGAGTCGAATAGTACTCCTTGATCTTCTGTCCAACTTCTCCCAATCTTCCTTCAACATACCAATAGGTGGTGTAATAGTATTTTGTGTACTAGTAGGTTGTGTACTAGTTGACTGTGTGCCAGTAGGCTGCGTACTAGTAGGCTGTGTACTAGGATACACAACGATCCATTGTTATTTGTCTACAAGAAGGTCCTCCATCTTGAGCTTCCATAGTTCAAAGTTTTTACTGTTGAATGTACCTATCTTGATTCTAGAAGAGCTCACCATTCCTCTTTATACACTCGAATAACCACTGCAAAAGATCCTACTAAACCCAGGTTTATCACAGACCCAAGATAAACTTGATCTATCAAGACCGAGCCAAACCCTTAGCAAAAAAGGCGTCCCTCTGAAGAAAAAAACAAGGTCTGATACTACATGTAAGTTTTAAACCTGTGAATTAAAGCAATGCATATATATTCCTAAGAAAAACAAAAATTAATCAATGGCTCATACACATAGTACCTAAAGATTTATACCAGAAACCCTTAACCCGGAGAAAACCTTTCAACTCTTTATTGTATTAATTTCACCATTCACCATAAAATATATATACAATGTTTTTAGGTATTTCATAGATACCAAAACCCTAATCCCTTAATCTGGGATTAATTTAGAAAACCACTAAAAATAGCAAAAACCGCCCCAAAAAAAATAATATTCAGGGCACTGCCCCGAACCCTGTCGTCTCCGGGATATCGCTCGTTGTCGAATGCTGAGCATAACCAGGGGGGGAATAACTAGCCCCCTTGGGACCTCCCTAGGAAGCACTCGATGCACACAACAATAAGATCACTACTAGAGGGATCGTCAGACAGAGTTTTCGAATCTGACGCATCCACACACACACACATGCAAAGAATATAACACATACCTAACATATTTTCCATGAACTGCTTGCATATGGTGCATGCGAAAGCCGCATAGGGTCGTTGGTTCTTGAACATGATATTTTTCATCCAAGTTCCTCCAAATCATTAATATATTTCTTTGTAGCTCGTACTGACTGATGAGAGATGCCTTATTGCTCTCCTTTCACCGGGTCTCCTTCCATCGAATTTAGCTCATCTATTCTGGAAACGAGGCCTAGAGTCCTATGAATACGTAGAGGCTTGCAATCATCAATGGCATGTTCTCTCACCATCAATAGTTGGGAATACATCAATGTCTCCTGATCGATGCATTATTCAAGTGTTCGACCTCAACACCTTTATTCACACTTGTAAGAATGTATTCAGTGCCTTGATACATACTTTCATTATTGGTAGGCTATCTCTCGTTTGTTAACAATATACCTTAATGACCGATAAGCAAACAAATTCTCATTGTGTTCGACCTCAAATCCTCTATTCACATGATGTAGACTTGCACCTTTGGTGGATTGTGTAGAATACATGAAGACATCAATTTATAGTAGAAACTTTCCTGAGCCGTTGCTATCATTATTTTAACCAATACCTATATACCTATATAATGGGAGATCAGAATGTACTCCATTGTATACAAATATCTTCAAATTGATTTTGAGACTGGTTTTCACTGGGACTTGTTCGTGACCATGACAACCTTTGGCATGTTTCTACTTTATATTGCCTATTCATGGCCATGAACAACTGTTTGGTATATTTCCACGTAGATATGCAGTGTAATTCAAATTGGCAGCCATGTGTGCAAATTCATTATGGATTGTAATATTCTCATGAGAAAATAGTTCGTCCAGATGGGTCTCCATTACTCCACTTCTGGGAATTGTAATGTATTTCGGCCATCACACATAATCCTCTGACCTCGTACATTAGGGGACATTTGTTATAGCAAGATTTTCCTCACCTCATGCAACTTGCTCAGATGGATTTTTCCATTTATCTATGTAGACTTGAAGTCCCATTTTTCACTTCCCAAAGCTAAAAACCATATTTTTCCACATATACACACCTTATCAGTTATATAACATGCGTATATGCAAATTGCACCACTACAACACATGTACATCGAGTTTGGTCCTCAAAATCAAAAATCGTGTCGGGTTTCCATGTCATGTCACAAGATCCATGATCCTTGACCTTCCATATATTGGAAATTTTTTGACTCGACCCTTCAGTTCCATTTGAAGGATATAAAATGGGCCATATCCAAATTGTGGAAGGGTAGAGAATTCAACTTTTGAGAGCAAAGATACTCTAGAGAAATTTTCACTTCACATTGAGTTTGCATCCCTTTGTCCTTTAAAGTATGGACACATTTTTCAACCCCCAAGCTCTTCCCTCTTTGATGGATAACATCATTGTCTCTCTTATATGAGATTACCTTTGGTGGAGGATTGAAGTGGTGGAGGCCCAACTAGAAGGGACTTAGTTTCTCGGTTCCAAGACGTGCCGAAACGAAAGTTTGTCACTTGTATACTTCAGCTGATCATATTTTAATAGAAACACTCTTTTCTCATCCAAATGATGTCTTGAAAATATTTGAATTATTATTCCATGGGCGTATCTGTTATGCATGTTAATGGATTATCTATTGTATGTGATAACTTTATATATTATCACCATATGCTTGCATATCTTGGTTGTTGAGGATAAGTTGTAGGTATAAATATTTGAGTTGAGTGCTCAACGATGTTCTTCATTGAACGTTTGGATGAGGTAGGCTCTTTATCTTGTCTTGTTAGCATTTACATTTATATAGCATACTTCAGATTAGAATTGATTTCTGCAGTCATTCCGTCTTTTGTGGTTTACCCCATGCCATAGAGTGATTTTCCTCGTAACAAAATGGAACACTAGATGGATTTTGGAAGTAATAGGAAGGGCCAATTAGTAGTCCATTGAACCAATACGCTTGATGATATGGTAGGGCCCATAAAACTTGGGTTCCAACTTGTGATGTCCCTAGGCCTTGAGAGATGTTTTCTTGTAAGGTTGGAGCTAGAGAAACACTTGATCACCTTCCTAGAAAACCCTTTCTGAATGATGATGGTCCACTTGTTGCTTCATGCGATTTTGGGCCATGTGGAGGTTATCCTTTAGATCCGCTAGGGTGGCTGTGTGACCTTACAACATTGTATCAATAGATTAGACCTTGGATGTTCTTGGAAGATAGGTAGTGGCTGTAGGTGGGCATTGTCCATACACTACTTCATATGGGGTCATTTTAGTGGCCGTATGATAGGAAGTATTGTACCACCATTTTTCCAAGGGGAGCCACTGCACCCACTGGTGTTGTTTATTTGAAGCAAAACACCACAAGTAGGTTTCCAAACATTTGTTTACCACTTCTATTTGGCCATCAAACTGAGGGTGATAGGATGTGCTCATGTTCAATTGGGTGCCCTACATTTTAAACAACTCTTGCCAAAATGTGCTAGTGAAAGTTGGGTCCCGATCAGAGACAATAGAGATGGGCATGCCATGTAACTTGAAAATGTGGTTGAAGAAAACTTATGCTACTAGTGCTGGTGTGAAAGGGTGGGGTAATGCAAAAAAATGAGCATACTTGGAGAGGTGATCAACCACCACCATGATGATGGAATTGTTCCTAGCTTTAGGAAGGCTCACTATAAAATCCATGGAGATTTTTTTCACATAGAAGATGGAATGGGTAGGGGTTGTAGGGCTCCTGGAGACTTGATAGTTTCACCTTTATTACATCGACACACCTCACATTCTGTGACAAAGTAAAGGATATCCTTCTTCATGCCTTCCCATAAAAAATAATGTCGAACATGAGCATATGTATTTTGTAACCCCGAGTGACCCACAATAGCTGATGATTGAAACTCATTTAAGATCCTCATCTTTAGTGATGAAGAGGGTGATAGAACCAAGCGATCCTTATATATGAGAATATTGTCCCGCCAAGTGTAATTGATGGGAGGATTAGGGTCCTCATGAAGGTGTTGGATTATCTTGGAGAGAGTCAGGTGTGTTAGCCAATCTTGGCGTACTTATTCAATCCAATCAAGGACCGATAATGATAAGGAAATGAGGGATCCTTCCTACTCTTGTTGTCTTGAAAAGGAATCAACTACTATATTATAATTTCCCTTTTTGTATATTATTTCATAATCACAACCCAAAATTTTGGTCAGCCACTTATTTTTTTCTAGGGAGGATAATCGTTGCTCCAAAAAATATTTCAGACTATGGTGATCTATTTTGATCTAAAAACGACGTCCCAAGAGATATGGTCACCATGTGTGAAATGCATGGAGAATGGCCATCATTTATTTTTCATAAGTAGATCTTTCCAGATTGTGGCCACTCAACGATTAGCTAGTAAAGGCCAAAGGTCGACCCTCTTGTGTGAGAAATACACATATACTAGTGCCAAAAGCGTCTGATTCCACCACAAAGGTTTTATTGAAGTCAGGAGATGCTAGGACAGGAGTAGTACACATGGCCCTTTTCAATTCTGTGAAGTCTTTCTCAACAACATGTGTCCAATGAAATGAATTCTTCTTAAGAGGTCGGTCAATGGCTTAGCAATTTTTCCATAATGGTGGACAAATATCCTGTAATATACCATGAGACTAAGAAAACCCCTTAGGCAATTTAATGTCGTGGGTTGTGACCACTCCTTCATAACGTGTATCTTTTTGGGGTCCAATTTCACTCCTTCACGACTGAAAATGTGTCCCAAGTAATCCACTTTGCTGGCCCCAAATGAACATTCGGTATTATTGTCAAACAATTGGTTTTCTTGCAACAAGTGAAGGACTTTGTCCACATGAAAAAGGTGGCTGTCCCAAGTGCGAATGTAAATAAGGATGTCATAAAATAAAACCAACACAAACTTTAGAAGAAAAGGTTTCAATAGTGTTTTCATGAGATTTTGAAAAGTGGATGGGACATTACAAAGGACAAAAGGCATGACCAAGAATTCATAATGTCCTTCACGAGTTCTAAAAGCAGTCTTCAGAATATATTCCTCCTTCATGCTGATGTGGTGATAGTTGGAGTGAAGATCTAATTTGGTGAGTACACAGGAACCTTGGAGTTCATATAACATATCATCAATCACAGGAATGGGAAACCTATCTTTGATGGTCAGTTTATTCAGGGCACAAAAATCAAGTCATACGCACCAAGTATCTTCTTTCTTTAAGATGATCACCACTGGTGAATAATATGAGCTAGTACTAGGGAGAATTAACCTCGCCTCTAGTAATTCCTATACCATTTTTTCTATTTAATGTTTTTGAGAAAATGGATATCTGTAGGGACATACATTGGGCGGTTGAATTCCTAGAAGGAGAGGGATGCTATGTTCATGCTCACCCCTAGAAGGAGGTAGGACTATGGGAACCTCAATGACCTTAGGGTACTTGTCCAAGATGAGTTGTAGGCTAGGAGGAACTACCTGAGATGCATGTTCAGTGACCCGGATGGAATTAAATTTAGAAATCACACCATGGTTGTCTTTCTTCAATATTTTTTCCATCTCGTGAGAGATGATTATTTCAGGAAATCCCGCTTAAAGACCTTGAAGGGTATAAGGGTGAGCGTCTTGGGTGCAAATCCATTCCACTACTAAGACAATATCACAACCACCCATGGAAATAGAAAACATTTGGGTTTTAAGATGATAATCACCCATTTGGAGTTTAACATTCTCACAACAACCCCACACTACATAGTACCACCATTAGTGATGAGGATTTGGAAATTAGAAGCAATGCGAACAAAGAAATGGATATCATAAACAAGCCTACGATGAATAAAGTTATGGGTGCTACCACTATCAATCAATACCCCTACTTGTCTATGTTTTATGTAGCCCTTGAGCTTCATTGTTTTTGGGGACGAAACACCAGAGAGTGCATGAAGCGATACGAAGAGTCCCTCTGGTTCCACAGGGGTTACAACTGGAGCTTCGGTGTGATCACTTGGTTGAGCCTCTTCTATGTGAGGAGCCTCCTCTGATGGGATGTATTCATAGGGAGAGGAAGTTGATGCATCAATCTATAAGAAATTTTGTTCTCTACATTTATGCCCTGGGGAATATTTTTCATCAAAATAGTAGCAAAGTCCTTGCTTGCGACGTTCAACCATTTTTGCTGGAGATACCTTTTGGACCTTCAATGTTTGTGTCAGATATGGGTGGGCCCTGGGGTGAGGACGATTGAGAAATGGTGTAAGGATCCTATCCTAACCCCTCTCCATGGGTCATTAGTTAGTAGGATATTTTTTCTATTTAATAAAGGTCGACATTAGTTAATAAGGCCCAATAAATAAAGAAGAATAAGTCAATGTAAGAAGACCTAATAGAAGCTTCTGCTTCTAGAAATATATTCTTCTAGAAGTTTTTTTAGAAGGTAGAATTGGTATAAATAAGAGTAGGAGGCATTGGATATTTTGTCTTGGAGATTATTGTAATAGAGCTTTTCTCTGTTGGAGGTTGACACCTCAAAGAGGCAAGTGAACATTGCTATCATAGTAAAGTTTCTCTTCCTGGTGATTATTCTGGTGTTTTTTTTTTCTTTTTCCTTTGTGTTTTACGACGTGAAGCTCGCTACATCCATA
>CBVK0101963556.1:0-12609 GCA_900067695.1 Picea abies | reverse complement strand
AATATCTTGCAAATATTTGAATTGTTATTCCATGGGAATATTTTTTATGATTGTTGATGGATTATGCTATCGAATATGATAGCATTATATATTATCACCATGTGCTTGCATTTCTTGGTTGTTTCGGACAAGTTGCAGGTGTATTTCTTTGAGTCAAGTGCTCAACGGTGGACTTCATCGAACGTCTGGAAGAGGTAATCTCTTTATCTTGTCTTGTTAGAATATTTGTTTATATAGCATACCTGATATTAGAGTTGATTTCTGCAGTCATTTCCATCTGTTATAGTTTACCCCTAGCCATAGAGCGGTTTTCATCGTAATATAATTGGCGACCATATTGGGGATAGAATCTTATTTTGGGGGTTTGGAGTGTTTTTTTCCTTTGATGTTTCTCGTTTATATTGAGTTTCTTGTCATCTGACTACTTGATAGCCTTTGTTCTTTATGAGTCTGAGTTTCTTATCCTTCTCCTTAGCCTGGCTGTGTTTTAACACATATACGTGGGTTTTTACCTAATAGTCACATACATACATGTGTTATTGATGCAGGAGCATCACCAGCAAAGCGCAAGTGGAGGAAAGTTGGATAAGCACCAGTGCACATTTTGAAGATATTTTGAATTTCAAAAGGATGGCACATTAATGTAATATCAGGAGAGACATAAGTTCTCTTAAATGTTTTGGGAATTGTAACGTAGATCTTGAGCAGTGCTCTCATCTATTGGTTGGAGGTATTTAATGTAATAAATGTACAGTAGGTGTAGACTCTAATTTCAATAATATAGCTTAGAGTTGTAGAAGGGAAAACTCAAGAAATATCCCTTGTATGTATGGTATTGTATCATAATTCTCAATTGGAAGAGAGAAGCGGTAGAGCAAGAGATCATAGGAGAGAAGAGAAGAACAGATATTATAGAAGTTCTATAAGCATATAGTTGTTTCTATAGAAACCATGTACATAAGCATTTGAATTAATATAAGGGTTCTTTGATCTAATTTCATGGTGTTGTTATGGTTACTATTTGCATCTATTGAATGGTATGTTTACAGTTTGCTTATATGCTCTGTTATGCTTTTCTTTCAATGCTTTATGTGTATGATTTCATGTTGAATGTATGAATCTTGTGAGAGGGAGAGTATAAGTTTCAATTTCTTCCCTTCCCGAGAATTCCTAGAAGGAGTGCAGTGAAGGTTCACAAGGAGTGCGTAGACAAGATTCTAAGTTTTATCTCAAAAAAGATCAGGAGAGATAGATTTGTTCTTATACCAACAGAAGTGCAAGTATAGCACAGAGTCGTACAAGGTGTGCATAGGTCAGGTTGAAGTCTTATACTTTTCCAACCAAGTGAGCAGTTGAAGAACTTATGTCTTAAAGAACGCACCGAGTTGGAGCGTTTGGATAATTAGAGATTATCGTGAAGGCCGCAAGGAGTGTGTGCAAGCATCCCTTAGAATCCTTGATTTTTCATCAAGAATCAAGCTCAGGAGGGATAGAGACTTGGAAAGCTCAAAGGAAGGATGAGGGTCAAAGTCATCTTGCAGAAACCAACCTCAGGAAGAAAGACGCCAAGTTATTTGGCCAGGAGTCTTTGAGAACCTGAATAAATAGTGGAAATTCTCAGAGGGAGAATTGCAGATACTCATGGATCATTGGATCCAATGGAGTTGCAGGAAGGCTAAAGGAGAGATTATTTTGACATTTGTAAGTGCGGGAGAGTTAGCAACTGTTAGATCTGGGGAAATGAGAGTCATTGATTCCGGATTGGAATTTCGGCATTTTAGGAGTCGGGAGCATGGAGGAAATGAAAACCCGGAAGTCACGAGTTGTGAAGTCCTGACTTTGCAAAAACAAGAATCTGAATCATTAGATCTTTGGATGTTCAGGACCATTGATCTGTGGTAAATAAGTCACGAGTTCGGACAACAGGAAAAAGGGAGGAGAGTGGCATCGCAAATTCACAAGTCGCAAAATCCCGACGCGCTTGGAAGTGAGGCCCTAGGACTTCACTGGAGGTCATATGGTTTAGGCATAAGGGAGGATATAAGGACCATTAGCCCATTTCGGGGTTTCAGGAATTGGAGGAGTCGGGGTGACTTGCAGCATGAATCCTGAAATCATGAAACGCAAAGTCACGATTTGGAAGATCCCTTTGAGTTAAGTTAGTGGTCACACTAGTGGTCACATTGAGTAGAGGTTTGTGCCTAGTGCTTGTTCACACGGACTTAAATTCTAGAAGGACCTATGATTTTATATTCATTGAAGGTTCTAGTGGGAACCAAAGATCCATTTCGGCTCAAGGAAATAGGGAGATCCAAATACCGGTAGGTCATGTAGACCCTATTGAGGTGGGGGTGTTGCGTCAGATGGTATCAGAGCATACAACCATTGTTTTCTGTAGAGGGAATATAGAGGATAGTTTTGATTTGAATTCTGCATGGACATATTGAAGCAATGCCTCCAAGGAGACGTCAAGAGATACCCATGCCCGATCCGGCCGTGGAAGGGGAAATGAGAGAACTTCATGCTCAATTCGATGCTATGGAAACAACATATAGGTGAACACCTGATATTGGAGATATTAGTGAGGCCGAAAGTGAGAATGAAGCTGGAGTCGAAGAAGAAGTTGTATCCAAAGATGTTGCAGAGGAACGTCTATTCAAAATTGTTGCAAGAATAGGTGCCAAAGAAAAAATGGATATCTCAATGTATGAAGGTAACTTAGACGTTGAGGAGTTTCTAGATTGGTTTAGAGCTCTAGATAAATACTTAGACTATGAGGATATCGAAGAAGACAAGAAAGTAAATCACGGTGTCACTAGATTGAAAGGGCATGCATCACTATGGTGGGATGAACTACAAGCTAACAGGCATTGGAAAGGAAAACAAATAATTAAAAGATGGGACAGGATGGTCACCAAGATGAAAGCCAAATTCATACCCAGGGATTACCAAATTAATTTGTTCTGAAGAATGCAGAACTTGAGACAGAAAGGGATGACAGTGAAGGAATACACTGAGGAATTTTACAATCAGAGTTGGTCATCGCGAGAGTGATGATGAAAAATTCGCCAGATACATGAATGGATTGAGATATGAGATTCAAAATGAAATGACCATGGTGACAATCAAAAATGTGGAAGATGCTTATCAGATTGCTTCAAAGGAAGAAGTGAAATTGGCCTGAAAGCAAGGTCAAAGGGGAAGAGGTAGAAGTCGTAGCAGAGGCAAAGCAATTGCCCAGGACAGAGTACAGAAGCCCAAGGATGAAGAAAAGAAACCTCATAACCACATAGAAAGGGGAGGAATCTCACAAGGACGACAGTATGTTGACATGAACACTTTTCCTCGAGCAAGAGGAACAGGAAGAGGCAGAGGAGGTGAAATAAAGTGTTTTTTCTGTGGAAAGATCGAACACAAGTCTTTTGAATGTCCTGATAGAAAAAGGGATGGAGGAGGTGAAGCTCAGATTTGAGAAGCAAAAAGGCGAAATGTTGAGGTAGAAGATGTAGAAGGTGGAAGATCCTTAATGATGGGGAAAATTCTCTTGAAGCCAGAGAAAGAGATGGAAAATCCAGTCTGGAGGGACAGTTTATTTAGAACTTCTTGCAAGACCAAGGATAGGGTATGCAAGGTGATAGTTGACAATGGAAGTACGAATAATCTAGAATCCACAGAAATGGTGGAAACGCTGGAATTGGAGGCAGTTTCACATCCAATCCCATACAAAGTTTCGTGGTTGCAAAAAGGACACCAGGTAGTTGTCACTAAACAATGTTTAGTTGAATTTAAGATAGGGGGATATAGAGATGAGATCTTATGTGATGTTACTCCCATGTATTTCTATCATCTTTTGTGGGGGAGGTCGTGGAAACATGACATGAATGTTATTCATGATGAAAGAAAGAACACATACACCTTGGAAAAGAATGGTAGGACGCATATGTTGTTGCCAATTGAAGACAAGAAGGTGAAAGAAGAAACAAGAAACACTATACTTCTCATAAGTGGGAAGGAACTTCTTGATGAAGTCAAGAAAGATGAAGAAATGATGTTTGTTTTGGTGAGAAAACCTAGAGTCATCTTGACCAATACCTCAATAGTTGATCTACCTGAGGAGATTCAGGAACTGCTGGATAATTTCACTACTATAGTGGTGGACGATTTACCTTGTTCGTTGTCACCCATTAGAAGTATAAGCCATCACATCGACCTTGTACCAGGAGTGAGTTTGCCAAAAAAAACAGCATACATATTGATGTTGTAGGAGAATGAAGAGGTTAAGAAGCAAGTCCAGGATTTGATGGAAAAAGGGTTGATTAGGGAAAGCTTGAGTCCATGTGTTGTACCAACAGTGTTAAGTATGAACAAGGATGGTGGATGGAGAATGTGTATAGACTCAAGGGCTATAAACAAAATCACCATTAGGTATAGATTTCATTTACCCAGGATGGATGACTTGATGGATTGCTTGAGTGGAGCAAAATTTTTTTCAAAAATTGATTTGACAAGCGGATATCATCAGATTAGAATGAAGGAAGGTGATGAATGGAAGACAACATTCAAGATGAATGAAGGATTGTATGAATGTCTTGTCATGCCATTTGACTTAACGAATGCACCAAGTAATTTTATGATATTGATGAACAAAGTCTTGAAAGATTTCATTGGAAAGTTTGTAATTGTATATCTTGATGATATACCAATATTCAATAACACTGAGGAAGATCATTTGAGGCATTTAACATCAGTTATGAGGAGGTTGCAACAAGAGAAGTTGTTGATAAATTTGAAGAAGTTGTCTTTCATGAAGACAGAGCTTATTTATTTATGTTTTGTGATCTCTTTGAATGAGTTGAAGATGGATCCGAAGAAGGTAAGAGAAATTAAAGAATGGTCATCGCCAAGGAATATATTTGAAGTCAAAAGATTCCATGGACTAGCCAGTTTTTATAGGAAATTCATCAAAAAATTTAGTGGAATTTGTGCACCAATGATGAACATAGTCAAGAAAAGACATAAATATTTTCATTGGACAAAGGAGGCAGAGAAAAGTTTCAAGCTATTGAAAGAGAATATAACTGAACAACCAGTTATGGTTCTGCCATATTTTAGAAAAACATTTCAAGTGAGATGTGACGGAAGTGGATTCATGATTGGAGTAGTCTTAAGTCAATACAATAGACCAATAACATACTTTAGTGAGAAACTGAATGAGGCCAAAATAAATTACTCCACTTATGATAAAGCATTTTATTCAATCATACAAGCGTTGAAGAAATGGAGGCACTACCTGGTTCCAAAAGAGTTCATTTTGTATAGGGACAACTAGACCTTACAGTTTATAACCAGACAGGATAATTTGAACCAGAAACATGCAAAATGGGTTGAGTTCATGCTGAACTTTACTTTTGTTACAAAGCACATTTCTGGAAATGTTAACAAGGTTGTGGATGCATTGAGCAGGAAATTTTTGATTTTGCAGGAGTTTCGAGTGAAGACCTTAGGTTTTGATAGCCTTAAGGAAATGTACAGAGACGATTCAGATTTCAAGGACACTTACGAAGCATGTGAGAATCCTGTTTTAAGAGGTAGAAGCCAATGGATTGAGTATTTAATTCGGGATGGACTTCTATTCAAAGGAAATCAATTATGTATCCTGAAGAGTTCTATGAGAGAAAACCTTTTGAAGGAAAAGCATAGTGGGGGATTGGCTGGAAATTTCAGCCATGATAAAACATTTGCACAACTAAACAGTTTGTATTATTGGCCATGAATGAGGAAAAATGTGCAGAAATTTATCAACATATGTAGAATCTTCCAGCACATAAAGTGGAAAAGACAGAATATTGGGTTATATCAACCATTGCCAATATTAGAGAGGTCGTGGGACGTGATAAGCATGGATTTTGTGTTGGGACTGCCAAGGATGCATAGAGGTTGCGAATCTATACTTGTGGTGGTCAATATATTTTAAAAAATGGCACATTTCATTCCATGTCAAAAAACCAGTGATGCAACACACATTGCAAATCTATTTTTCAGAGAAGTTGTTCAACTTCATGGGTTACCCAAGAGTATTGTTTCGGATAGGGATACCAAATTTGTTTTTCATTTCTAGAGGACACTATGGAAGAAGCTGGGGACAGATTTATCTTTTATCTCAACATATCACCCTCATACGGATGGACAGACTAAGGTAGTAAATTGAAGTCTGGGAGACTTATTGAGGAGTTTAGTAGTTGGACATCATAGTCAGTGGGATCAGATTCTTCCACAAGAAGAGTTTTCATATAAAAACTCACCTAACAGGATCACAGGATAGAGCCCATTCTATATAATGTATGGAATGCAGCCGAGAGGAGTATCTGAGTTGAGAGACTTAGAGCAGAGTGAGTTCCGAAGTGCCGGAGTAGAGGATTTTGTAGCAGAGATGTAGGAGATCCAAAATAAGATTAAAGAGTGGTTGCAAAATTCCAACCAGGAATACAAGCACAGAGTAGATCAGCACAGAAGAGAGATTCAATTTGAAGTGGGAGATTTAGTCTTAGCACACCTAAGAAAAGAAATCTTCCCAAGGGGGACATACAATAAACTGAAGATGAAAAAGATAGGGTCGTGTAAGATTTTACAAAAATTTGAGGCAAATGTTTATGAGATAGAGTTGCCAGATGGTGTGGGCATATCACCCATATTCAACGTAGAAGATATGTATCCTTACAAAGCAGATGAAGCAGGAGGCAAAGAAGATCAGAAGGAAATCCAGTGGGTTAAACAGATGCCTGTAGCTGAAAAGCCACAGATGGAAAATATCATTGATCAGAGAGTTAGCAAGAAAACCTAGAGAAGGACATATCTGGAGTATTTGGTAAAATGGAAAGGATACTCGATTGAGGATGCCAGTTGGAAAAGTGAAGAAAATATCCAGAAATGTGGACAGATAGTGCGGGAGTTCATGAATTTTTCAGCCATAGGAGTATGATGCAGGAGCATCACAAGCAAGCATAAGTGGAAGACAACTGGATATGCACCAATGCGTATTTTGAAGACATTTTGAATTTCAAAAGATGAAACATTAATGTAATATCTGGAAAATATATTTTTTATTTTATGATTTGGAGATTGCAACGCAGATCTTGAGTGTTTTCTCTCATCTGCCGATTGTGGCATTTAATGTAATAAATGTAAAGTAGTTGTAATCTTTAATTCAATAAGATATATTAGAGTGTAGGAGGGAAAACTCGAGAAATATCCCTCGTATGTATTGTATTGTATCATTATTCTCATTGTAAGATTGTAAGTTAGAAGAAGTAGAGAAAGAGAGCACAGAAGAATAGAGATTGTAGAAGTTGTATAAGCAAATAGTTGTTTCTATTGAATCCATGTACAGAAGAACTTGAATTAATATAAGAATTCTTTGATCCAATTTCATGGTGTATCATGGATACTGTTTGCATCTATTGAATGGTATGTTCATAGGTTGCTTATATACTCTGTTATTCATTTATTTCAATTTTGTGTATGTATGCTCTTGATTTCATGTTGAATGTATGAAGTCCGTGAGAGGAAGAGTATGAGTTTCTGATTTCATGTTGAATGTATGAAGTCCGTGAGAGGAAGAGTATGAGTTTCAATTGTTTCTCATCCTGAGAATTCCTGCAAGGAGTGCAGTGAAAGTCTGCAAGGAGTGTGTTGACAAGGTTCTGAGTTTTATCTCAGAAAATCTCAAGAGAGATATTGTTGTTCTTATACTAACAAAAGTGCAAGTATAGCATAGAGCCGTGCAAGGTGTGCGTAGGCCAGGTCGAATTCTTAGACTTCTCCAACCCAAGTGAGTGGTTGAAGGATTTATATCACAAGGAGTGCACAAAGTTACGAGACATGAGATAATCAGTGATTATTGTGGAGGCCGCAAGGAGTGCGCACAAGAATTCCTTATAATACAACAAAGTATAATCTCAGGAGGGATAGAGAATTCAAAGAGTTTGAAGGAAGGAAAAAATTTGAAGTCACCTCGCAGAAATCAAGTTCAGGAGGGTTGATGCCAAGTTCTTTGGCAAGGAGTCATTAAGAAATTGAAGGGACGGTTGAAATTCTCGGAGGGAGAATCACCGAAATTCCGTGGGTCGTTGGATCTAGTAGATCTACGGAGAAATTAAGGCTGAGAGTCTTTTAACACTCACAAGATCGGAAGGATTAGTAGCCACCAGATCTAGGACAAACAACAAGAAATGTCGATCTTGTGATTTTTAATTTCATCATTTTGGCAGTTGGAGTGTGGAGGAAGTAGTGATCTGGAGATCTCAGGATGCGAAATCCTGATACGTGAAACGCCGACAAAATATGGACCATCATCTTGTGGGAGTTTCAAGACCGTTGATCTATGGAGAGGAAGTCACGAGTTCAGACTTCGAGAAAGGAGGAAGAGTTGCATTGCAACTTCATAAGCCGCGAAAATGCGCTTGGAAGCAAAGCCCTGGGACTTCACTGGAGGTCACATAGTTGAGGCATGAGGGAGGATCCAAAGACCCGTTATCCCTTTTCAGGGTTTCGGGGATCGAAGGAGTCAGGGGGACTCGTAATAGGAACCACGAAGTCGCAAAATACGAAACACCTTTTTGGGTTGAGTTTGTGGTCGCGTGGAAGAGGAGGTTTGCGCTTTGTGCTTGTTCGCATGGGCGTAAATTCTACAAGGAGACTGGTGGATATATGTGTATGAATTTTCCAATGCGAACTAAAGGATCCACTTCGCATCAAGGGAATTGAAGATCCATAGACCGGGAGGTCAAGCAGACCTTTCCGAGGTAGGGGTGCTACGTCAAACAATTTATTTACTAGGGACTTAGACTGATAAAAATTCCCCAACTTATCCCATAAATCTTTGAATATATATTCCTTTAACACATTCAATAATACTGAATCTAAGAGATACAGTTGGATTGTGCTTTTTGCCTTTCGATCCAAATTTTTCCAGTCATCTGCTAAAGTTCCTGTAGGTGTAGTACCTAGATCCACCGCGATCCACTAATCTTTGTCCACCAACATATATTCCATCTTGAGCTTCCACATCTCAAAAAATTTCCCATTAAACTTCTTGATATCCATTTTCGAACTACTCACCATTTCTTTTCACCTAAAAAACCAATACCACAAATCTCCCACTATAACAAGGATTATCACAATCCCGAGCCAAACCCTTGACCACAAAGGTACCCCCCTGAATCCAACAAAGATCTGAGACCAAATGTAGATTTTAACCTTGTACAATATTTTACTGCAAACATATTTTCAATAAAAGATAAAAAAATATACAATGGAAAATACACACATTACATGGAGGTTTTTCCCCTGGAAACCCAAACTGGGCAAGCCAACATATTCTATATTCATTCATATCATACATTTTTTACAATACAATATCTATATAGGAGCCAATGGCATCCAAAAATCTAAGCCAATGAATTGGATTAGTCAACAACCCTAGTTACTTAACCGAAAATAGAAAACCATAGACAAAACCCATGTTTCGAAAAATTTCCCAACAATGGACACGAAAATCGAAGTGACACGAAAAACGAGGCAAAAAATGTGACATGTTTCCCAAGGAAAAAGAATATAACACATACCCAACATTCTCCCACTTGTTTTTTTCTTTTTTCAGAGAAGTTGTTTGACTTCATGGTTTACCCAAGAGTATTGTTTCAGACAGAGATACCAAATTTGTTGGTCATTTATGGAGGACACTATGGAAGAAGCTAGATACAAATTTATCTTTTAACTCAGTATATCACCCTCAGGCGTATGGATAGACTAAGGTAGTAAATCGAAGTTTGGGGGACCTATTGAGGAGTTTAGTAACTGAACATCACAGTCAGTGGGATCATATTCTGCCGCAAGCAGAATTTGCATATAATGACTCACCTAATAGGAGTATAAGACAGATCCCATTTCAGATAATGTATGGAATGCAGCCAAGGGGAGTGTCTAAGTTGAGAGACTTAGAGCAGAGTGAGTTAAGGAGTGATGGAGCGAAATATTTTGCAGTAGAGATGCAGGAGCTCCACAACAAGATTAAAGAGCGGTTGTATAGTTCCAACCAGGAATACAAGCAAAGAGAAGATCAACACAGGAGAGAGCTTCAATTCAAAGTGAGAGATTTAATTTTGGCACACCTCAAAAAATAAATATTCCCAAGGGGCACATATAATAAGCTAAAAATGAAGAAAATAGGGTTGTGTAAAATTTTGAGAAAATTTGAGGCAAATGCTTATGAGATATAATTTCCAGATGATGTGGGCATATCACCCATATTCAACGTAGCAGATCTGTACCCTTACATATCATATGAAGCAGAGAATCAAAAGGAAATTCAGTGGGTCAAACAGATTTATGTCGCTGAAAATCCGCAGATGGAAAATATCATTGACAAAAGAGTTAGCAGGAAGACCTAAAGGAAAACATATATTGAATATTTGGTAAATTGGAAAGGACACTCGATTGAGGATTCTAGTTGGGAAAGTGAAGTAGATATCTAGAAACATGGAAAGATGGTGCAGGGGCTCATGGACATGAGTCCATGAATTTTTCAGCCAGAGGAGTATGATGCAGGAGCATCATCAACAAGAATGAGTGGAGGACAGTTGGATATGCACCAGCGTGCATTTTGAAGACATTTCAAAATTTCGAAAGAAAATACATTTATGAAAGATGGAAGGATGTAATTTCTTTTAATGTTTTGGGGATTGTAATACATATCTTGAGCGTTCTCTCTCATTTGTCGGTTGTGGACATTTATTGTAATAAATTTAAAGTAGGTAGTAATCTTTAATTCGATAAGATAGCTTAAGGTTGTAGGAGGGAAAAACTCAAGAAGACTCCCACGTAGATATATAGTATTATCATCCTCATTGTAGGAGCTATAGAGCAAGAGAGCATAGAAGAATAAAGAAGAACAAATATTGTAGAAGTTGTATGAGCGGATAACTGTTGCTATTGAACCATGTACATAAGCACTTGAATTAATATAAGAATGCTTTGATCCAATTTCATGTTGTATGTATCTATTGAATGGTATGTTTACAACTTGCTTATATTCTTTGTTATGCATTTGTTTCAATGACATGTGTATGTTTTTTCATGTTGAATGTATGAAGTCTGTGAGGATATTATGAGTTTCAATTGTTTCTCTTCCTGATAATTCCTGCAAGGAGTCCAATGAAGTCCGCAAGGAGTGCGTCGACAAGATTCTGAGTTTTATCTCAGAAAATATCAGGAGAGATAGCGCTAACTTATACTAGAGGAAGTGAAGGCAAAGTACAGATTCGTTCAAGGTGTGTGCAGGCTGAGGAGAGTCTTAGAATTTTCCAACCCAAGTGAGTGGTTGAAAGGAGAGTCTTAGAATTTTCCAACCCAAGTGAGTGGTTGAATAAATTTTGCCATAAAGAGAGTGGATAATCGGAGTTGTTAGATAACCAGAGGATTTTGTAGAAGCCGCAAGGAGTGCGTTCATGATTCCTTAGAATCCTTTAGTTTGTAGTGAGGATCAAGGTTAGGAGGGATAGAGACTTGGAGAAGTTCAAAGGAAAGACGAGAGCTAAAGTCACCTCATAGAACCAAGCTCATAAGGGTTGACACCAAAGCCAAGAAACATTGAGAGTCAGAGGGACAATTGAAATTCCTGAAGGGAGAAACACCATTTTTTGTGGAGAGTCAGAGGGACAATTGAAATTCCTGAAGGGAGAAACACCATTTTTTGTGGACCATTGGATCTAGTAGATCTGCGGGAAGGATAAGGGTGAGAGTATTTCAACACTCACAAGCTCAGGAGAGATAGTAACTGTCATATATGAGGGAGTATGAGCCGTTGATTTGGCACAGTGGAATATCGAAAATTCGGGAGTCAGAAGGATGAGGGAATTCCACTTTCAGACTCGTGAAACGCAAAGTCCCGATTTGTGAAGAAAGAATCTAGACCATTGGATCATGGGAGATAGTGGACTATCGATCTAGCACAAGTAGAACTCAAGGTTTGGGGTTCGGAGGAAAGGAGGTGAGTTGGCTTTCAGCGTTTGCGAAGTGCGAAGTTCCGAAGTGTTTGGGAGTTGGGCCCCAAGTCATATCTAGAGGTCACACCATCGAAGGATAAGGGGAGGAGCTAGCATTTGCTAAGATTTAATTCAGAGTTCGATGATTGGAAGAGTCGGGGAGACTCGCAGTAGAACACCCGAGGTCTCAAAGTTGTGAATCACCTTTTGGTTAGGCTCGTGGTTACAACCAATGGTCACGTGGAGAGGAAACTTACTCCTTGTGCTTATTCGCACGGGTGTAATTTCGTAAGAAGGACCTGCGGATTTATTTTCGTGGAGGGTCTAGCAAGGACCTAGAGAGCTGCTTCAGATCAGGAATAAAATAAGATCCATAGACTAGGAGGTCAACAGACCCTGCCGAGGTAGGTGTTTTGCGTCACAAAAAACTTCTCAATTAGGTCTCCAAAGCTTCTTTTGTATATATTAGATAAAAGAAGGTCCTCATCTAGCCATAAAGGATTATTCTTGGAGTCATTACTTAAAAGAGTAGTTTGTTTAGTTGCAGTTCTAGCATTAAAGTCTCCTA
>CBVK0101963555.1:0-14348 GCA_900067695.1 Picea abies | reverse complement strand
TGAATGTGAGGAGAAATTCTCTTTCTAATATAACAAGCTATGCCTCCTATTCCACTATGGTGGGATTTTTTGTTCCATGCTGACCACAAGAAAAATCCTTCTATGTTAGGGACCTTAGACTCCTCATGCTCCCAATTTTCAACTAGATAGATAATATCAATATCACTCGAGATCCAATTTATCATAGGACATTTACGACATGGAAGGCCACGATAATTCTAAAAAAGGATCCCAAGTGTCCCAAATTCCTATTTACTTTTATCCTACTAGTATATATCGCTAACAATAGCTTTTCAATTTCAAATTATTGCCCATTTTCCTTATTTCCTGGCTTCTTTTACCTTTTGAACTTCCTTCCTTAATTTAGCTTGGTCTTCGAGAATGAGGTCTTCATTTATAAATATTCCTGACCATTTTAAGCTAAGATATTTATTAAGTATGCTATATGTTAGCACTCTGTAAATTTTGTCTAGGTGATAGAAAAACGTTAGAGGTAACTGTTTCAACCTACTTTAGAGCTGATCCACTAGCCTGTTCAGCTCAGAGAGGGCTCTTTTGTGTCACTTGATATTTATTTGATAATCGATGGCTATATTTGGTTTGTTTTGGGGTTTTTAAATAAAGTTGTTGGCAAGGAAGGGGAGGAACACTCAGGGCTATGGAGTCAAAATTATGAAAGTGAATGAAAACAATGATCAGCCCATAGAAATCTCCAGAGGATAAGGCTAAATGAGGTAATGAATCTGAGTTATATCTGAATTTAAGTAGAATGCAGGAAGATAGAGAAAACAAACAACTGCATCACACCATTATGGAAATGAATTCTAAATTAGCTAAGAAGAAACATACAAAATTTAAATTTCTTAAGCCAAGAGCATCATAAGACGAATTATGGGCCTTTAACTATCTAATTTAAACATAATAAAGTGTAAATGGAATAAAAGATCACAGGAAATACATACGATGAAGGAAGAAAAAACTCATATCACCACCATTAGAATATTTTCATAGAGACTTCAAAAGCTTCTGCATATATATTCAATTCAACTTCAGAAAATTACAATAGAGTTCAAAACAACTAAAAGGTGATCTTGCACTTCTACCAACATTAATTCAATCAAATGCCCCAACATTTATACAATTTGATTACAATTGCTGAAACAAAAACGTTTCAGCTTCTAAAACTAATTATAGTAATTTCAACTGAAAGTCTCAGTATATGAACTGATTTACAATGATTACTCAAAAGACGTTTCAAAACTAGGAATAGATTTCTCTGATTGCTCATCTTCCTTTACAGCATCTGGCTTGTCTTGATCTTTTGTCGAACTCGTTGGTTTGGTGACACCTGTGGCCACTTACTGGTCCTTAGAAAACTGCATTTCGTCTTGCCCAGCTGCATGATTTCCTTCCATTGTGAGTCAGAAGGAATCTCGTAGTCCATCATCTCCTTAAACAAAATCCCTAGGTCAATGCACGTGGTATAGGACATAATCAACAAACCAATCTTCATTGATTTAAATTGATTCAAAATTTCAAAGTCTATGGCCAAATACTCTACCAGACTTGGGCCTTTCAGACTTTCCTCCATAGCTTCAAATTTGGAATGGTCCATCCTACACTGAATGAGGAGAGATTTGTAGTCTTCTTGATTGTATACTGAACCTTTTCCATCCCAAAATGGTGGGAGGCCCTTGACAAACAATTGTTCAAACGTGTCTTTAAACTCATGTATACTATGCTTCGATTGCATAGCTTTGTTCTGAACCGATTTGAGCAAGTTGTGCTTGGCGATGATTCTCCTGGCCTAGATGATCAATGTAGTTTTGTCCTTTACCCCAATAGTCTGAAGATCAACAGTGGGCACATAATTCAAAAAATCAATAGTGTTCTGGGCCCATTCCGAGGGTTTCTTGGCTAATGTTTCAGTAACAACAATACACCTACTTCGGGCCGTGGTAGCCACGTTGTCTTTGACATTTATAAAATTCAGATAAACCCTGAACTTAGCAGCCTCTATAGCGATAGCATCCCATATCACATGTTTAGCTCCTTGTAATAGTGTTTTACCTTTTAACCTCATTCTCAACTTGCTTTCTCTCTCTTGCAAATCTTGATTTTCCCTTTGGAGTGGAGCCATCTTTTCATCTTTTATTTTCATCTCTTGTTTCAAATTTTCCAATGCTTCCTTAAGGATTTTGATTTACCCTGTCTTTAGAATCACTTGGGACATGGATTGGACCAGTCCATCAGTGCTTGATCCAACTTCTTCATTAGAAGGTACAATGACATCCATATATGATGTTGCTACTTGTCCTTTTAACCAATTCTCTCTCTCCTTTTCCAGCTGCAACACTTTAGCTTTGTAATTTAGTGCTTCTTGTCTGAATGTTTCCTTCTCTTGATCTAGAGTGGCTAGCTTTGCTGCCCATGGAAGTTCAGTAGGGGACATATTTAGCTTCTTCTTCAGACCTTGGATTGTCTTATCCTTCTCATCTAAAGAAGCCTTTACTCCTTGAGGGCCTTCAAACTCCAATATTTTGACCTGTGTTTGCCAGGATTTGTTGGATGCTTTCTCCTATTTCAATTGTCCATCTAGTTTGAGTGCATGTGTTTTCAATCTTGAAACATTCAGATGTAAACTTAGGTAGTTACAGTATAGCATGTCACTAGCATTCCTGTGAAACTTTACTTTGTTTGGGGCACCAATATTCTCATAGTGCATCTTGATTTCAGACAATTTATCATCATCTGCTATTGCTATATTAAACGTGTTTCTTTCCACATCTCTGACTAAGAACATGGACGTCTTGTGCTGGGATATCTTCTCTACTTCGGGAAATAGGTCTCTTATCTCATTGTTGGCCATACTTCCTTTTACAACATATTGGTTCATCAAGTCTTCTTTGGATTGATATATTGCCCCAAGTGTCTTGCTAAATATGTGTTTCTTGTTGTTGAAAACCCTTGTGCCACTTTCACTTTGTGGCATGCTTCCTATACCAACTTCCTCATTCTTGGTTGCACCTTCCACCATCTCCATGCTCATTTTCTATTTAGGTTCTTCTTTTTCCAGGTCAACCACTTGAGAGGGTAGTGTAATTTTCATCTTCTTGGGAATATCTTGCTAACTACTGGCACCCAGGGCCTCTGAATTGCTCCTCTTATTATAAACACTCATCTTTGGGGCTTTAACAATCAATCTTGGAGAATCTTTCTATGTCTGGATCTGCTGAGGGGCAGACTCTATTGGTTTTATCTGATCATGCTACAAAATGACCTCAATATCTGTACATGTTTCCAGATTAGCAAGTTTATCAAATCCTTCAACATGCTCATGCTCATAGGGGCCCAATTTTCTCATCAACCTTCTCTTTGATATGATTTGATGTGGGTCATATTTCCTTCCTTGTAATTGTGTAAACCCGAATTCATTGAATTTGGCTTGGATCTGAGTTAAACAGGATTTGTTTTTTACCACAAAGGGTCCTACCATGAAAGGAAATTTTAAGTTAGATGCCTTGTGTGCTTTCATAAAGTGCTCTGTTTCTGAAATGATCCTTTGTCTGATGAACTCTAAAGAAAAAATTCTGGGAGTCAAAAAGAATGGTAAAAGATAAGGTCCTTCTTGATATGCATACACCCATATCATAGTAGATTGTACGAACAACATCCAATATCCTACTCTGCTCTCTGGATTTGGTTGTAAAAAACATTTTATTTCTTCCAGAACCCTTGGCAAGTCTAAGTCGAAGATAAGACTGTACACCCTCGACGTGATCTTATTGATGAAAATAAGCATGGTGATCCTTTTACGTTCAGTTGAGATGAAAGAAATTTCAGGGAATTCAGTCTTGTTTGATTCCAGGAACATCCTCTGCATGTGTGTGTAGTATCTGAAGTGTCTCAATGAATTGAAATTGACTAGCTGTCGATGCATATTATCAGCGATGAATCTATCAAAACTAATACAGATCGACTGTCAAGACTCTGACATAAAAAAGGTTAATAGGAAACCTAACATGACTTCTACTATGAACTTGTCGTTATCTAACCCTAAAATTTGGCTAAGTAGGGAACAATCTCACTGGACCTCAATGATCATAACGCTCACATTGATAGGTAACAACAGACCTTCTGAATGGTGTTCATGTTTGACAATGGTTTGCAGAAACAAGGTTTTTACTTCTGAAGGGAATTCTCTGTAAACTATGATCATATTCTCTTCGTCGAAGGGCTTTGATGCTATGAAGTAAGACTCTAATACACTAAGGGTGTGTCAAAGTGACAGGTTGTCTATTTCACATAAAACCTCTGACCCTAATTTATTCAAAATAGCTATTTCTTCCTGTGAATATTTCTCTGCACACCAGCTTATGAACTCAGGGAAAGGAAAGACTACTTCTACGACATAATGGGTAATGGAGGCTTGATCCGTTCCGAGAAAGGGGATCTTCTTCCCAACATTGTCTAACAAATTCAATCTAGACACAGAACTGGGTGATATTGTTATCTTTGTGTCGAAAACATCAGAGTCCCTGTCAATTAGGGCTTCTTCTCTAGAGGCGATGTCTTGTTCATTCATGGATAAAATGACAGGATTATCAGCCATGGTGAAAAATACATGTTAAGCGACGAAGAAAACATGAATCTGATCCAAATTTTAGATTGAGTTTCAAATGGATGGTTTGTGCCAAATTTTGAACATTTGAATGTTTCAAAGTACCAGAAAATAATGTTGGGGATCCTCCTTTTATATGTGCCTATCAACATCGAGGATTGAAGAAAACGGTTTTAGGTAGACCACTTTTTCCCCAATTTACCTCCAGAAGCGCCACGCGTCCATCAACGAAACCATGGTAGTTTTCCCCTGCCCACCTTCAAATGATTAATCCTTGCGCTACTTCAATTGCCGATATGAGTTTAATCCATTGATCTGGATCGATCTAAGATCTACGGTCCACTGTGCCCCAACAACTTTCGATATCGGGGATTGGAGAAAATGGTTTTAGGTAGACCGCTTTTCGCCCCGATGTACCTCTAAAGGTGCCACGCGTCCACGAACAAAACCATGGTAGTTTTCCCCAACCCGCCTTTGAATAATTATCTTCTGCGCAGCTTCATTCCCTGATATGTGCCTTAGCCATTGATCCTGGCTTCTACAGATCAAGGGTTCGTTGAATCCTACCTTTCAAGCCTCCGCTATATTTTTACACATTCCTTCATATAAGACCTTATCATCCAAACTATCACACTTCCATAGCGATGTGGCTTTTCGCTAAATCTCTGAAACTTGTATCCTGATTTGAAAATAATTATGATGATAATATAGGCTCCAACTGGGTATGCTATCCTCCCTGCGAGGTAGAAAAGAACTGAAGACCAAGTGCCTACCTATTGGGCCATGGTCTATTAGTGTGATCTGAACCCATTGATCTTTATTCGAAAAAACTTAAAATCTTCCTAGCATAGCTTAGGGCCTTCACCTCAGGCTTCAACTATGTTGTTTTTATTCCAACTTTTCATGCATAAATAAAAACACAAAACAATTATATACAATGAACGTCAGGGTGATGATTTTTCAAACAATTTAATGCTTGAGGAACCTGCCATTCATAGGCCCTCCTCCAGTAAGTTCTCCATTACTTTCCTGTAACAAATAGGTGTTGTTCCCATGGTAAGCTGCAATTTTGAGACCCATCCACAGGTTATCAAATTTCCCATTTTTTCCCTTATCTTCATTTATGGCATCCCATTTTAGTACCTAGTCTCCTGGTTTGAAGTTATCCACCTTGGTATGTCTGTTGAAAGCCTCTTTGATCTTGTCTTGGCATAGCTGGGCGTTATGAAAGGCCTTTTCTCTATTTTTTTGTACACTGATGAGCTCATCATCTCTTCTTCTACTAGCATCTGTTTTCGCCTCTTGCTCCTGTAACAACTTCACTACCGACAATCCGAATGCAGTAGTGAAAATAGCTTCTGTACCATAAAGGATCTGGAAAGGAGATGTGGCAATAGATCTCTTTGGGGATATCCTGTCAGCCCACAGTGCGTGGATGCGCTTTTTGTGCCATGCCTTTTTATTCTCTTGCAACAATTTTTTGATGATTCTGATCGAGATTTTATTCGAAGACTCAGCCAACCCATTCCCTTGAGGGTAATATGACGTGGAATGACCAAGGGTGATGTTGTAATCACTGAAAAATTTCTCCAATTTCTTAGATTTGAAAGTTGTTGCATTGTCTGTTATAATTTTGATCGGACATCCGAATCTGGACAAAATATTATCATCTAGAAATCGAATGATGACATCATCTGTAGCCTGTCTGGTGAGGACTGCCTCAATCCACTTATTGAAATAAATGGTTGCTGTCAAGAACCATTTATGTTGGGCAGAGGATTGTGGATGGATTTCCCCTATAAAATCAAGGCCCCACTATCTAAAAGGAGCTTCCACTGAAATGGGTTTTAAAGGTAGAGCTTGCAATTTTCCTTTCCCATCAAAAATTTGACATTCATGGCACTTTGAGACTTCTTTATAAACATCGGGAAATATGTTAGGCCAATAAAATCCAGCCCTTAGAATTTTATGCACGGTTGTCTTCCAATAATGATGACCTCCACAGTCAGCTTTATGGAATTCTCTGATGGTTTTCTCTGCTTCTTCCTCTATTAAACAACTCAATAAAATCCCCCCGAGATATTTCCAATATAGTAATTCATTTACTATACACAAGTTTTCTGCCTTCAATTTCAAAAATCTGGCCTTTGTCTTACTAAATTCAGGAGGAGCCTGGAAATTCTTCATCACAAAGATGATATCTGCATACCATGTAGAGTCAAGAAATTTCTGGGATATTGGAGGAGTCACCTTTTCTTCTTCTATAGCTTCTGATAGATATGTTGTGAAATTTATCCCTAAAAGTTCACAATTCATTTGTACTATCAACCTAGCCATCCCTTGTCCTTTGATCAAGATCGTGGGCTTGATTTCAAGATCATATTCTAATAGCACTGAAATCCATTTTCCCCTCTTTCCTTCAGGATTGGGCTGTGTCAAGATATCTTTCACTGAGCTGCTGGGAACATAAGTAGTGGTATGTGACTGTAGGATGTAAACCCTAAATTATTTCAATTCCTTGACTAAAGCATATACTTTCTTCTCCATTATGTCATATTTCAAAGGAGCATCTCTTAATGTCTTACTGTAGTATGCTATGGGCTTCTCAAAATTCGGTCATCTTCCTAGAGTAGCACACCTGCAATTGTGTGTTCTGAGGCAAAAGAGAATAGTATGAAGTCTTTCTCAAAATTGGGACTAGCTAGTACAAGAGCCTTTGTTAATGACACCTTGATGTCTTCAAAAGATTTTCTAGCCTCAGGGATCCACTTGATTTCATTTCCCTTCTTTAGCATATTGGTAATATGTTTTATGATTTCAGCCAAATTAGGAATGAATCTCCTTAGGAAGTTCACTTTTCCTAGGAAGGATTGTACTTCCTTTTTTCTTCTGGGTATGCCAATTTTCAATATCCCCTCGACTTTGCTGGAGTCTACCTTTATGCCTTCCTTTGAAATAATGTGTCCCAACAACTTTCCTTCTTCCATGGCGAAATTTGACTTCTTAGGATTCAATGAGATCCCAAACTTTCTACATTTTTGGAATGCCCTTCTGAGATGTTTGATGTGCTCTTCATCTGAGTCAGCATACATAGTAATGTCATCAAGGTATATAACAATAAATTTGTCTTTGTCATCAGAAAAATCTATGTCCATAGCTCTCTGAAACGTTGCCCCCACATTCATAAGTCCAAATGGCATTTTGGCATACATGAATGTTCCCCATGGTGTGGTGAATGTCGTCTTTTATTGATTATCAGGATGTACCATGATCTGGTTGTATCCCGAATAATCATCTAACATTGACATTTTTTTAGAGCCCACCACCTTCTGTAAAATATGATCCATTTTGGTCAATGGGTAGTTGTCCCTAAGAGATACCTTATTCAGGTTCCTAAAATCCATGCACAACTTGATTTCTCCACTCTTTTTTCTAACTGGCACCAGGTTGGCCACCCATATGGAAAACCTCAGGGACACTATGATTTTTTATTCAAATAGTTTCTTTACTTATTTTTCTATCAATGGTAACATCAGAGGGTTTATTCGTATTAATTTTTGTTTGAACATATTGTGATATTCTTTGATTGGGATAACATGCTAGATTATATTGGTATCACAAAATTTCAGTTCATCATGGCTCCAAGAAAAGACATCATGGAATTATTTTATTAATTATACATACCTCTCTTTGACTTCAGGACTGAGCTTCCTGGACAACTTAACGATCTTTGGATCCTCTAGAGTCTCGATATTGCAATCTTCTACATCCCCTTCATTTACTGTACTGGCCACATCATTATTATCAAAAAGTTTCTCTAATGGTACTAGGCCTTTAAGAATGATGTTGATTTTCAACTGTACAATATCTTTGCCAACAATCTGATTGTCAAAATATCCTTCTTTTTTGAAAGAAGTTACATCCACCTCATCATCGCAGTATTCATCATCAATGTTTAAGTTCTCTAACTCGTTCTCCATTTTTAGGAAGCTTTCTATATGTTTGTCGTTCTCGAATATTTTCCAGTGCTTCATATTGTTTGGTGTTGCTGGCCTGTACTTGAATTCAACCTTGTAGCTTTTTTTAGGGAAAATTGGGACTTTTAACACTGTTGTTGAAGTATCTAAGGCATCAACAACCTGATTGTGTTCTCTTGGAATTACTGAAAGATTACATTCTGAAAATTTCTCAAGGAGGTCTAGTACCAGGTTTTTGTAAGCCCTCAGTCTGGGATGTTTTGCTTGGTAGATGCCTTTGATCTGATTTATGATAAGCTTAGAGCCTCCAAGTAAAATGATTCTTTTGGCACCTAATTCTTCCAAAACTTTCAACCCCAATATTAACGCTTCATACTCGGCCATATTATTGGTGCATTCGAAAACAAGTTTGTAAGAGCATAATTTTGAGTCTCCTTTGGGATGATTGATCCACACGCCAGCTCTAGCTCCTTCTCTACATGCAACTCCATCAAAATTCATTTTCCATATCTGATCCTCTACATCACCTTGCTACTCTGAAAGTTCCTCCATCTGCTGGTTAAGCTCCTTTTTTCAGCCATAATGATTTGTGTTTCCTCTTCTTCGGAGCATAGGTCATTGAAGAAAATAGAGGACCCTAATTTAGTTTCTACCGAATAGATAGGATGATTGATAGCCTATGATTTATTTCTGACTATATATTTAAGTAGAACCTCCATGTACAATCTTTTTTCTTGACCAAAGACAATAATAGTGGCATATGACATGTCCATATGGAGGGTTCCTTTTAGTTTTTCATCCCTTGACCTGGACAACAACATAACAAATTTTGGAGGGATATTAATGACCACTACATCCATCACCATATTATTAGCTGGGATTTGTGCCAAAGAAACCACCATGTCTTTGATCATGCCAAGGCATTTCACCTTTCTTGAATAGAAGGAGCATAGGTCCTTATAAGGTCTTGTGACATAGAGACCTAATTGATTCTTAACCACTTTTGGAATCAGGTTGTGAGATGCTCCAGAATCCAGCATAGCATTGTGCAGAATCATGTCGTGGATTTTCAAGTTGACATAAAAAGGATGGACTTCTTCATTTTGGCTTCTTTCTTCTACTCTTGGCCCTAATAGGATGGCTGGGTGATCATCTTGTATGTTCAGGGTATCATAGCTTTGTCCCATCTTAAGCATCTTGATGATCTTATTTCTATACTCGTTATTCTTGATCAATTCATTAAATGGTACTGAAATCTTTATCTTAGCCATATCACTTTCGAAATCAAAAGATGATGAGGTTTTCTCTACCTCTTTGATGACCATTTCTTTTCTTGTCAATAATTTCTTTTGAGGTTCTTCTTTTTTCTTCCCCTTTTCCACAGCATCCTTTGCAGCTAAATCTTTTGCAGTAGAATCCTTTGAGGCTGAATCTTTTGTAGTAGAATCTCTTTTGGGCTAACTTGAAGAAGGTCTGGTATTCTGAGCTTCTTTGGTGGGATTCCCCTTTGGAGGGTTTGGAGGTACCCTTTGATTTCAAAGGTTATATTTACTTTGGAATTGCATGATGGCATTTTGCAATCCAGTCTCATAATCTTCCCTTTCTACTGATACCCTTTCTTGTTCATCTTGCAAAAATATCTCACTTGCATCCATGAAATGGTCATGTTCTTCATTGGTCAAAAATACCTCTGTTTCTTTATCATCATAACAGTTAATGTTGTCTTCAAAATATCCATCTTAATCTTCATTCACATAATTATTTTGGAAAGGGGGCATGATTTGTTGTTCCTCCTAATTTCCTTGGTTTCCCTGATTTGCCTAGTTCCCTGATTCACCTGATCTGCTTGATTTGCCTGATTCCCCTGATTTCTTGGCTTTCTTTGCCTAATATGAGGAATAATTGGTCTTATCATATTTTTGGGGCCATCAGCCTTTTCTCTGGGGTTAGGCTTATTTCCTAGAGCCATCCTTTCCATCATCCGCTCCATTTTTCTCATCATTACTTCAAATCTTTCCTCTGATGTTTGTGATGTTGAAGGTTGTGCATTATCCTGAGCTCTGTTTGTGTCTCTACCAGCATTAGTTTTCATCTTCCCTAAATCCATTAGGCTCACTTCAATCTCTATGGCATCAGTCATCATATCATCCAATGTGGTAGATCTTCATTCTCTTAATAATAAAGCAAAATCACTTTCAAAAGAATCAACATATCTGAGCTGAGAAACTTTAGGGGGGGGTTTTCAATCAACAGGAATTGTATGGTAGACCTTCATGAATCTGGCTGAAAACTCTTACACTGTTTCATCGGGTGATCTCTTCATGTTGTTGTATTGTGTCAACAACTGAAGGGGATTTTTCTTATCCCCCCATTTTGCAAGGAAGCTTGTCTTAAAAGCTTTGAAATTTGCGATATTGGTTGGTGGAAGGGCTCTGAACCACTTCATTACTTCTCCTGTAAGACTTTGTGTAAACAGACTCATATTCACATCTTCAAAATCTAATTCCTCCAAGTCTATGAAATCATTAAACCAGTCTAGATGCTTCTGAGCTGATATGTTACCTTCAACATCATATAGTTTGATCCTTAGGTTGTAATCTTAAGGCAAATCATGTAATTGAGCAGGCAGTACGAGGGGAGAAAATCTGGCTACCGTAGTTGTTGTGAGGAGTCGGAGTGGTTGTTGGTTATGAGCAGGGATCACTAAAGGCCTGGTAGATGTGGCTAGAATCAAATCTTGGAATATCTTTTCGTCAAAGATGGTCTCGCTTAAACATGATTCAGACTTAGTTCTAAATAGGATTTGCTCAAATTTTACGTCAAACGTGAGCTCTTCAATGCTAGTCATTCCATCCTTGGGTAAATAAAGATATCATTCCGGGCGCAACACTAGGGTTACTGCTTTTTCTTTTCTTTTACGTACAATCTTTTTAGGATCTGGGTTGCTCCTGGTCTGGATTTTCTTAGGAGCCAAGAATTCTATCTCACATGGTGTGGTGCAACTTGTCTCTGAGTAACAGAGTCTCCAGGGTAAAAATAATCTCATCCAATAAGTTATTTGATCCACTATCACCCTCAGGGATCAAACTAAATCTTTAAGTCATTTTCCCATGGAAGATTTTTCAATTTCATCCCCGACAACGATGCCAGAATGTTAGCACTCTGTAAATTTTGTTTGGATGATGGAAAAACAACAGAGGTAATTGTTTCAACCTACTTTAGAGATGAAGCACTAGCCTGTTCAACTCAGATAGGGCTCTCTCGTGTCACTTGATATTTCTTTGGTAATCAGTGGCTAGATTTTGTTTGTTTTGGGGGTTTTTAATAAAGTTTTTGGCAAGGAAGGGGAGGAACACTCAGGGATATGGAGTCAAAATTCTGAAAGTGAATGAAAACAATGACCATACGGTAGAACTCTCCAGAGGATAAGGCTAAATGAGGTAATGAATCTGAGTTATATCTAAATTTAACTAGAATGTAGGAAGATAGAGAAAACAAATAACTGCATCAGAGCATTATGGAAATGAATTCTGAATTAGCTAAGAAGAAACATACACCGTTTAAATTGCTTAAGCCAAAAGCATCACAAGACAAATTTAGGGCCTTGAACTATCCAATTTAAATAGAATAAAGTGTAAATGGGATAAAATATCATAGGAAATACATACGATGAAGGAAGACAAAAATCATGTTGCCACCATTAGAATCTTTTCATGGAGACTTCAAAAGCTTCTTCATATATATTTAATTTAGCTTCAGAAAATTACAATAGAGTTCAAAACAACCAAAAGGTGCTCTTGCACTTCTGCCAACATTAATTCAATCAAATGCCCTAACATTTATACAATTCAATTACAATGGTTGAAACCGAAACGTTTCATCTTCTAAAACTAATTATAGTAATTTCAACTGACAGTTTCGGTATATGAACCGATTTACAATGATTAATCAAAAGACATTTCAAAACTAGGAACAAATTTCTATGACTGCTCAGCTTCCTTTACGACATCTGGCTTGTCTTGATCTTCTGTCGAACTCGCTGGTTTGGTGACACCTGGGGGTCACTTACTGGTCCCAGGAAAACTTCATTTCATCTTTCCCATCCGCACAATTTCCTTCAATTGGGAGTCAGAAGGAATCCCGTAGTCCATCATCTCCTTAATCAAAATCTCTAGGTCAATGCATGTGGCGTAAGACATAATCAACAAACCAATATTCATTGTTTTAAATTGATTCAAAATTTCAAAGTCTGTGGCCAAATACTCTACCAGACTTGGGCCTTTTAGACTTTCCTCCATAGCTTCAAATTTGGAATGGTCCATCCTACACTGAATGAGGAGAGAATTGTAGTCTTCTTTATTGTATAATGAACCTTTTCCATCCCAAAATGGTGGGAGGCCCTTGACAAACAATTGTTCAAACGTGTCTTTAAACTCCTGTATACTATGCTCCATTTTCATAGCTTTGTTCTGAACCGATTTGAGAAAGTTGTGCTTCACGATGATTCTCCTGGCCTAGATGATCAACGTAGTTCTGTCCCTTACCCCATTAGTCTGAAGATCAACAGTGGGCAAATAATTCAACAAATCAATAGCGTTCTGGGCCCATTCTGAGGGTTTCTTGGCTAACGTTTCAGTAGCAATAGTACACCTGCTTCAGGCCGTGGTAGCCACATTTTTTTTTTCATTTATAGAATTTAGATAAACCCTGAAATTAGTAGCCTCTGCAGCGATGGCATCCCATATCACATGTTTAGCTCCTTGTAACAATGTTTTACCTTTTAACCTCATTCTCATCTTGCTTTCTCTCTCTTGCAAATATTGATTTTCCCTTTGGAGTGGAGCCATTTTTTCATCATTTATTTTCATCTCTTGTTTCAATTTTTCCAAGGCTTTTGATTTCCCCTATCTATAGACTCACTTGGGAAATGGCTTGGACCAGTCCATCAGTTCTCGGTCCATATTTTGCATTAGAAAGTACAAAGAAAACCATATCTTATGTTGCTACTTGTCCTTGTAACCCATTCTCTCTCTCCTTTTCCAGCTGCAACACTTTAGCTCTGTAATTTAGTGCTTCTTGTCTGAATGTTTCCTTCTCTTTCTCTAGAGCAGCTATCTTTACTGCCTGTGGATGTTCAATAGGGGACATATTTAGCTTCTTCTTCAGACCTTGGATTATCTTGTCCTTCTCATCTAAAGAAGCCTTTACTCCTTGACGGCCTTTAGATTCCAATATTTTGACCTGTGTTTGCCAGGCTTTGTTGAATGCTTTCTCCTGTTTCAATTGTCCACCTAGTTCGAGTACATGTGTTGTCAATATTGAAACTTTCAAACTTAAATTTAGGTAGTCCAAGTATAGCATGTCACTAGCATTCTTGTGAAACTTTACTTTGTCTGGGGCACCAATATTCTCATAGTGCATCTTGATTTCAGACACTTTATCATCATCTGTTATTGCTATATTAAACGTCTTTCTTTCCACATCTTTGACTGAGAACATGAACGTCTTGTGCTAGGAGATATTCTCTACTTCGGGCAATAGGTCTCTTATCTCACTGTTGGCCATACTTCCTTTTACATCATATTGGTTCATCAAGTCTTCTTTGGATTGATATACTTCCCCAAATGTCTTGATAAATATGTGTTTCTTGTTGCTGAAAACCCTTGTGTGTTGGTTGTGGAGCCTGATTATCTTCCTGATGTAGAGGTCCTTGCTTTCAGCCGTGTTTATACCCCATGAAGTATTTACAC
>CBVK0101963553.1:0-20129 GCA_900067695.1 Picea abies | reverse complement strand
ACATGTCAAGCCATGAAGGAAATTCAACCAATAAAGCCCCTCTATTCAATGGAACAAACTTTTCCTTCTAGAAAGTTAGAATGAGAACTTACATAATGGCTTTAGGTGCATATGTTTGGGATGTGGTAGATACTGTTATGTAAAGCCAGTTGTACTAGCTAATAAGGATGACAAGATAGAATTTAGTTTCAATGCTAAGGCTATCAATGCTATCTTGAGTGGGCTTGCAGAAGCATAATTTGTAAAATTTATGCACCTAGGAACTACCAAGGAAATGTGGGACAAACTCATTAGTAGTTATGAAGGTAATGAGAAGGTAAAGGATGCCAAGCTTCAAATCTACAAAGTGTAGTTTGAACAGATGAAGATGAAAGAAGATGAAACTGTTGGAAAATACTTTCTGAGAGTTGAAGAACTGGTAAATGCAATGAAATCACTTGGTGAAAAAATTGAGGAGCCTTCATTAGTTCATAAAATTTTGAGATCTCGACCAGATAGGTTCAACCCAAAGGTTTCTTCTATAGAAGAACTTAATGATCTAAAAACCTTGGAGTTTGATCAAATTCTAGAAACATTGACTGCATATGAAATGAGAATAGTTAAAGATACACCCACCTCCAAAGAAGCATCATTTAAAGAAGACAAGAATGAGGATTCTTAGCCTGATGAAATTGAAGCAAAATTTGTGAAGAGACTAAAGAAGGGATCAAGCAAATACAAAGGTAAACTGCCTTTCAAATGTTTCAACTGTGGTAAGATAGGTCATTTTGCAAACAAATGTCCTCACAAAGGAAAGGATCAGACATGTGATGATGAGGAGAAGCACAAACACAAAAATTTCTTTAAAGAGAATACACAATCCCAAGAACTCCACAACAAAATGGAGTAGTTGAGAGGCAAAATAGAACAATGTAGGAAATGACCAGGTCAATGATGAATGAGAAGAACATTGGTCAAACCTACTGGGTAGAATAAATACACACAACAGTCCATGTTCTTAACAAATCCCACCTCATACCACAAAGTGACAAGACACCTTATAAATTGTGGTATGGGAGACTTGCCTCAATCAAACAATTCAAAGTCTTCTAGAGTAAATGTTACATAAATAATAATGATGAGAACCTTGGAAAGTATGATGACAGGTCTGATGAAGGTATATTCTTAGGGTACACTACAAACAGTAAAGGTTACAGATGCTATAATAAAAGGCTGCATAAAATAGTTGACTGTATTGACGTAAAATTTGATGAAGGAATCCCAGCAAGAGACGTGTACAGTAATGAGTCTTCTACAGAGGACACAGCCAAAGTTGAATATGAACAGGTCCAAGAATCATAACACAAAGACTCTGAATCAGATGAAGTCACAGATACTCATATAGACTCAAATTGGCAGACAACTTCAAATTCCTCCTCCAGAATCACTCAAAAGAATCATCCTGCAAGTCAGATCATTGGTGAAAAAGACAAAGGTGTACAAACTAGGAGAAAGATAATCAACAACACCGAACAATCACATATATCTTTCATATCCATGCTGGAACCCAAGAATTTTAATTAAGATAGAAAAGATGACCATTGGGTTAAAGCAATGAATGATGAACTTGATCAAATTGAGAAAAACAATACGTGGAAGATGGTTTATAGACCTGAAGGTAAAAATATCATTGGTTCCAAATCGATCTTTAAGAATAAGTTGAATGAGTAGGGACAAGTTGTCAGGAACAAAGAAAGATTGGTCTGTAAAGGCTATGCTCAAATAGAAGGACTAGATTTTGATGAAACTTTTGAGCCCATAGCGAGATTAGAAGCTATCAGAATATTTCTTGCCTATGCTTGTCATAAAAGGTTTAAAGTCTATCAAATGGATGTCAAGTCATCTTTTCTAAATGGAGATTTAAATGAAGAAGTCTATATGAAACAACCAGAGGGTTTCAAACTTTCTGATAACCCTGACTTAGTATGCAAGCTAAAGAAATCTTTATATGGGTTAAAACAATCCCCTCGTGCCTAGTATCACAGACTAGATACGTATCTCAAAGACAAAACGTTCAAGAGAGGAACAATAGACAACAATGTATATATCAAAACAGAGGGTAATGATTTGCTCATTGTGTTGGTCTATGTAGATGACATCATCTTCGGATGTAATAAGGATCCATTAGTACAATGGTTTTCTTCTTCCATAGAGTTTGAGTTTGAAATGTCTATGATAGGTGAACTGTCATTTTTTCTTGGTCTGCAAATTATTCAGAGGTTTGAAGGGATGTTCATTTCTCAAGAAAAATATCTAAGAGAAATGTTGAAAAGGTTTCAAATGGAAGATTCTAAACCTGTGGACACACCTATGGTTACTGGATGCAAATTAAGCAAGGATGATGGCTCACCTGATGTTGATCAAAATTCATATAGGTCAATGATAGGCAGCTTGTTGTACATCACAACATCTCACCCAGACATAATGCATGTTGTTGGAATGGTAGGAAGATATCAGTCTACACCTAAACAAATTCATTTGCTAGCTGTCAAAAGGATATTCAGGTATTTGAAAGAAATAATGACTTATGGTCAGTGGTATCCCAGAAATCAGAATTTTCAGTTAACTTCTTATTCAGATGTAGATTGGGCAAACTGTGTTGATGAGAGAAAAAGCACCAGTGGAGGAGCATTCTTCCTGGGTGACTCATTAGTATCATGGCTTAGTAAAAGGAAAAGTTCCATTTCTTTATCAACTACAGAGGCAGAGTACATTACTGTTGCTACCTGTTGCACTCAGGTTTTATGAATGATTCAGACACTTGCAGACTTAAAGGTAAAATATGCTACACTGATCCCAATTCATTGTGATAACACTAGTGCCATCAGTGTGTCCAAGAATCCTATATTCCACTCCAAGACCAAGCATATTCCCATTAAATACCATTTTCTGAGAGAGCGTGTCACCAATCATATTGTTCAGGTCCATTACATTCCAAGCACAAAACAAATTGCAGACATATTTACTAAACCCCTAGCCAAGACACCATTTGAATACCTCTGACAGAAGCTGGGTGTCATCCTATCTCACACCTAAGAGAGTCCATCCTGTTAGGGGGAGTTTTGTATTGATTGACTATCTGATACCTCCTAAAAATACTACAACAACTCAGGGGGAGCATGTTTTCTTTGACATTGATGTTAAAGGGGAAGAAAAGGAGTGGTCCAGACCAGATGCTACAATTGGAGGTACAAATAGATTAGCACAGTCATTCAGGGTTGCCATCAATGCCAAAGGGGGAGATTGTTGTGATTATCATTGATGGTAGGTGTTATTTTCATTGATGGCAAGATCAAAGTATGCAATGATGGAAAAACAGGGACAACGAAAGCCCGAGAGGAGAAGCGATAGTGATCTTTGGATCCCATTGAGAATTATCGATGAACGTCAGATTTGAGCCCGAGGTCTGATCAGCGTTGGATCTAGGAGAACCTATACATTCTTTAAAGAGCAAGGTGAAGTGGGGTTATGAAATCCCGAAGGCAAGAGGACAGTTTTGGATACCGAGATTTGGAAGAGTCAAGACTCTTTGTCATCAGGAGTCCTAGAATCATGAAATGTGAAACCCCGAAAACCTGAAACCTAAAATAGGCACACCAACAAAGAATTTTGCAGACCGAGAAATAACTCCATTTTGGAGTCTCGGATACTAGGAGTTGAAGTGTCGAAACACTTCATCACAGGAGTGTTGAAATGCTGAATCGTTGAAATGTGAAACGTCGAAATCCTGAAATAGGAACACCAACAAAGAGATTCGCAGACCAGAAAATAACTCCATTTTGGAGTCCCAGATACTGAGAGTTGAAGTTTCGAAACACTTCACCACAGGAGTGCCAAAATGTCGAATCACCGAAATGTGAAACAATGAAATACCAGATCTTTGATCCGACTCCATTTAGGAACTTCGAATACTGGGAGTTGGAGGAGTTAAGCACTGAGACTCTTCACCATAGGAGTCCCAAAATGGTGAAATGTGAAATGCCGAAATGTCGTTGATCCAACTCCATTTCGGAGTTTCAGATACCAGGAATTGGAGTTGTCAATAAATCTCACATCAAGAATGTCTAAATCGCGATATGCAAAATCACAAAGAGATCTGGACCGTCAAATCATCAAGAGTGTGGAGCATTGATCTGACTCCACTTCAGAGGTTTGGATACTGGGAGTTGGAAGAGACAAGAATTGAGACTCTTCATCAAAGGAGTCTCGAAATTCTAAAATGAAAAATGTCGAAATGCAAAATGTGAAAACACCTTTTCGGTGTAGGCCTTGGTCACTGTCAGTGGTCACATCATCAAAGAGCTGTAGAGAAGAGCTCGAAGAGACAAGCTCCATTTCGGAGTTTGGGACATGGAGAATCGAGACTCTTCACCACAAGAATGCCGAAATTCTGAAATGCCAAAATGCAAAATAAATGTAAGATCTTACGGATCCAATCCAATGGTGTAGGTGAATTTAAGTATGATCGCAGGGATACTATTGCACTTCAGAGTGTAACTTCTAGAAATGACTGATGGATTCTGCCAGAGGTATGAAACATGCCTCAATGTGATCGCCAGAGAAGATGAAGAAGCTCGAGGAATTTTCCAGTGGAATGAAGACTATTCTTAGAGGTGATTGACAGATGGAAGAGTGTTGAAGCCTGTAACTACAACAAAGAGGATCAACTCAACTTTGATGGAGAAGATGAAGAGTCTCAACTACCAGACAAGCGAAGGAATCTCATCATAACACCCAGTGATGATGGATGCATGGGTTTAACTACCAGAGAAGTTGAAGAGTTACGATGATGATCAGGCAAAGCACTCGACATGGAGAGAGCATGCAGAAGCATGGTGAGATAGAATGCACAAGGTGCATAGAGACTATAAGTATGTAAAACAAAGAAGAGATGGGTTGTTGTTGTTGAGGGGGATTCAGGAGTGTAGAAGGAGGAGTGTGCAGCAGTTGAAATACAAAGAAGAGGAATGTTATATCGAATGCATATGGTGCACAGAGAAGAAAAGGCAGAAGCATAGAAAGCGCAAGGCATGTATGCAAAAAGATAGTGAGACACTAAAGGAAGGATAAGGTGCTCTTGTAGTGAAAAACAGAAGATCAGAAATCACAAGAAGATGCAGATAGAGAGACATTGATACAGGAGAATAGAGCAGCATAGCAAAACAGTGATAAGCCTGGTAGGCCAATGATAAATATTGTATCACTGTGATAAATTTATAAATACAACAAACTTTATATATCAGGGAGGTTGGGAGGCGCTAGGGAGGATTGTTGTCCTAAGAGGTTCAACTGGGTGCTTGAACATAGGGAGTTGTAGCTTCCATCTGGTTGCAGCTAGAGAAACAAGGGAGGTAGGGTGGCGCAAGGGAGAACTGTTGTTCTCTGTTGTACATGTTGGTGCCTGTGTGATTGGAAGTTGGTGCTTCCATCTAGTTGGAGCTGGAACATTTAGGGAGTTGTTGCTTCCTTCTAGTGGGTGGTAGAGAAACCAGGGAGTTGGTGCTTCCTTCTAGTAGGTGCTAGAGAAACCAGAGAGTTGGTGCTCTTAGCAAGTTGCAACTTGCAATACAAAGGTTGTAGCCTCACAATGAGTTGGAGCTCATATGTATGATAATGTACAGAATGCAAAGATTACTTATCATATAAAGAAGAAGAGGTTTTTACCCTCTATGGGTTTCCTNNNNATTACTTATCATATAAAGAAGAAGAGGTTTTTACCCTCTATGGGTTTCCTTGGGAAATATTTGTCTCTGTAGATTTCATATGTGACAATGATGTTGAATTTTCTATTGCTTACTTTCCTACATTATTGTGATTTTCATTAAGTTCTCTTCAAAGAATTTGAAATAAGCATAATTGTTTAAGCATGGTAACAACTGATTCGCCCCCGCACAGACTCTACCCCACCATAGGTAAATTATGTGGCATCTTATCCTTGGTATTCAATTTCTCCTAAGAAGGAACTTGTTCACTCATGTTTTCCTTCTCGAGAATTGGTCTCAACAATTTATCCATTGGTTTATCCAATGGGGGAATGGGATCCCTTGCTTCCCTCTCTTGGTCTGAGTGATCTTAAGTTTCCTTTCGAGTATGATATCATTGTTTGTACATCCTCAAGCCATCATGCTTGTGATTCTTCACAGATAGAATGCCAGTTTTATCCATAACCTTCATTGTCATATAGAATATGGTCATTTTTCGTCACCCTTTGGGACTGTCGACCCTCCTCATTTGTGTGATTTCTCATATTTTGAATTTGCTTCAGATGAGGCTATCCTTGAAACCATGGCTACAGCTTCTATATCGTAGGAAGACATACACCATGGTTTGTGTTTTCTTCCCTTTTGGGAGACTTTCTAGGTTGACTATCGAAGAGGCTCTTGGTCAAAGCCTAGCAACGAACTCTACCTAAACTAGTACTACACATGAGTGTCAAGGATGTGTGGTACCTTGTACATATTGTGCAGTCCATGTTTTTTTTTTTTCAATTTTTGTATTCAATAACACCTCTTATTTCCCAAAGTTTCTATCTATATTGGATCTATTAACTTCTGGATGAGTGTTATTGGCTTTATATGCAGGATCTTGGAAACAATTTTCATTGAATTTTGTTCATCGTATCTATCCATTCTGATAGGTATTGACCTCAAAAATGGCATATAGGTTAGATTTTTCCCTAATTTCATTTTTTCAGTATCCGTTTCCTAGTTCATTTGGCCTTAGGATCAACCCCACTGAATTGGGACACTAACCTTCCTTGTTGATAAGTGTGTCGTACTTTATGTGGCAAAGCCTTCCTTCCATGGGCATCCTAGTTAGAGCCTTGTTTTCTGTTTGGTGCCCATGTTGAAGTACTTAATAGGCATGGAAGTCCTTTTTAGTCCTTCCATGATTACATATTGAAGCCTCATTATTCTCTCTAATCATCATTCTTGACCTTACCCATGGGACTCCCTAATGAGCATGGTTTCTTGTCTTTCAAGATCGCTTAAATTTTGAAATCAACATCCAACGAGAGTTCATTTATTCTTTTCAATATTGTCTAGATTACTTGAGAAAAGAAGCCCCCCCTGGAGTCTTCTTAAAGCCCTTTTTAGACTCTCAAAAATTGAAAATATTGTTCAGTGAGATTATTTCCCTTCACGCTCGCCAAAATCAAAATTGAAGGCTAGTGATAGTTTACCCCATTTTGGTCCAGATGGCTAATTTTATGAATAAAGGTATGCTCTAGTAACTTCGGTTCACTAGAAGAGTATTCTCATGCATAAGTTTACCCTTTTTCTGGCCTAAGGGACTAAATCTTTGAAAAAGGAACATTCTCCTTGGTTTTGGTTTATCTCTTTTTCAAGCCTTGGATATTACTTATGAAAAAGAAACCCCCTCGGAGTCCATAGTTAATCTCTTTTCAGACTCCCTAAATACAAAAAGATCACCGAGTGACCTTGTTCCCTTCAAACTCACTAAATTGGTCCAGAAATAACATCTATTTTGCATGAGTTTAACCCTTTTTCTAGCCAATGTATTATTCCGGGAAAGGGTATGCCTCAAGAGACTTTCCTTTCCAGGAGAGTTCTCCTCGGTTATATTTTATACTTTTTCCAACTAAGGAGACTAAACCTAGAAAAAGGTCATGAGTCCATAGTTAAGCTCTTTTGAGACTCCTTAAAGTTGAAAAGATCGTTGAGTAATATTGTCTCAATCACACTCGTTAAAATGGTTTTGAAGAGACGTCTTTTCAGTATAAGTTTCACCCTTTTTCGATCCGACTAGACTAATTGTGAAAAAGGAACTCCCTAGAGTCTTCGTTTAGCATTTTTTCAGACTCACTAAACATGAAAAAACCACCGAACTTACCTTCTCTAGGCTATTAAAAAATCCCATGGAATAAGTCTTATTGTGTCATGCTCAATTGCATTGCATGTATCATATTTGTGTCTTTGGCCTAATGTCGACTCGATGTTGCTCTCAACTGAACTTTTAAAGAATTCCTTAAATGCAAGCCTTGCAACACTTTTTTCCTCTGCAATATGACACCTTGAACCATGGAGGAACTTTTCCCCAAGTGTCCTTATCCTGCACATGTATCCTTGCACCGAGAATCAGTATGCTCCATGCGCCTGGAACTAGTTTTCTTTCCCACAACACTTGTTCCTCATTTGTAACATAGAATTCTTTTATTATTTTTCAATCTTGTTAAAAATTTGAAAAAGACAAAAAAAATCAAATATTCCAAAAAGAGGGGATTAGATATATCAATTATTTTTTCGGAAACAAGATAGTCGCCCTTGGACAAAGAAAATCCTTCCATTTTTTCACCAAGAATTTGGATCTAGTATGAACTTAAGAAGTTGTTCTCGCTACATATAGTTGTGTCCTCCTATGTTTGGTTACTTATCAAAACATACAGAGAGTTTGTGGTTCCTCCTACACCAAAAACTTATGTCAATATCACTTTGCCTGAGTCTGATAATCTTTCATGCTTTTTTCCAAGGGAAGTTTTATCTAACCTAATTCGCCCATTCTATAGCTCGTCTCTTGAATTTCATGAGTCGGACATCCCGAGAGTCCATTCAAGTCTGGATTCAAAATATATGAAGTTTGATACATAATAATCGATATCATCTATTCTTTCCCAGATAGATTATCAAAAACCTCAAAGTAGTGTGTCATACACTCATATTGTACTCCTACCTAAGTTTTTGAAGATCTTTAAGTTGTTTCTTGAGCTATGAAGTCCTCGTCTCTAGCCACAGGCATTGATGCTTCTTGAAGATGCATATTATATTGTACTTGAATATCATCGAATGATTTTGAGATGTAGATCTTTTGTGTATTGTTCATGACTACACTTTATATACACATTTATATTACATGGATCTGCAGTGTACTTGATTGGAAGACATGATTATTTTATCTCAAGCATCGGTATGCCCACCTCAGAGAGATTATTGTTATTTTTCGTATGGTGTTCTCCCGAACTCTGGTCCCGAGCTCACTCGACTTCATGCATTCCCACTGGTAAAGATATTGTAATGTATTTTGGCCATCAGTTTCTCTTCTAACCTCAATAATTAGGGGTCATCTGTTATAACCAAAAAATTCTCTACCTATGCATACACGACATTTTCCTTTCTACTTGCATAATTTTCCAAATTACTGTTGAGACTCTCTATTAAAAAACTATTTTTTGGAGCATGTACACGCCCTGCTGCACTACTGACCATGTACACATGCTAGCTGTAGCCTAGACATCCCATGGACATACATGAGTTGTATGCTAAACAACTTGAATTTACCTCCAAAAGTTTCAAAAAATAAAAACTTGTAAGGAATTCGGTAGATTTCACGGGCTATAGTTAGTTTCCCAACCATTTTACTCCTTTTGGCCCATCCCCAAACTAATTAACTATATTTGTATCATATAAAATGAGGTCTTGGGGTCTCATTTCAACATAAAGCATTAGAACAGAGAAATTCTGAAAAAATCCCTTCCCCTTTTAGCCCAAGATTTGCATCCCTTTCTGAGATTTGACCTCAACATTCCCCCTCCATCCCTGTAACATCCCCGACCATTTATGTCAGGCCACACTATGCCAGGGAACTCTCTTTTTCTGTCTACAGAACATACTGTAACACACCCAGCAACCAACTGAGTTATGCCACATAAATGTTTCTAACTACATGCAATTAAAACATATGCACATAGAACACTTGCAAAAGCTTTACATGTAAAATGTAAACAAACAAATACATTTTGTAAATGCATGGATTCACACTGAAATAATAGTAACATAGACATGCATCATATACATGAAATACCCATAAACATACAGACAGTTATAATCATGCATAGGATAAACCCATAAAATTAATCACGTAAATAACAATGCAACATGTAAATTTATCACAAAATTGACACTTATCTTTGTGAGAATATGACCAACTGCGTCATGACCATCCACAAACTTCCTAGCCTTAGACCACACTGTTCATCACTCTCAACAGTGAGTCACCCCTGAGCTAGGACTAAACTCCACCCAGGTAAAGGGATTCCTAACCAGGCTAAAGGCTCATGGAAAACAGGAAGGACTCCATCATAGGTGCTCACTCAACTAACAACCTACAGTCCCTCATTCCCCACATGCCTGTCCCACCCAAGAAGTGTGCCCATTATTTTCTCAACAATACTTTGGTTGCCCCACTTCATTTTCAAGCTTCAGCAATAGGCAAGATAGGAAGTCTCAGAGCATTATAGCTGTAGTTCAACACCTTCAGGAAATCAATCCCCAACAATTCTCTCGCCCAGAGAATTTCTCATGGGTCTGACAACCCACCTCTTCAATATTCCATGGGCCTGCCAACCTGCTTCTTCAATCTAACACCCAAGCTTACCAGCTACACCCTCACAAAATGGCCATGGATACAGGTTCAGGTACAGTCATGAAGGTACGAAATATATCTCAATGGGTGTGTGCATGCTCATGGATGATTGACTGGATGACTGAATGATTGAAGGAATCATGGAAAAGATGATAGGAAATGAACTAAGTCCCAACAATATGTATGCATGTCCCCAAATTGACACTTTTCATGTTGGGAGCTACTTTGGCCCACTTGTACCCAACTTTAGAACTCAGGATAAAATAATTATCCTTACTTTATGATTTAAGAAATATTAATATAATATTTCTTTTTGGCTTAAGTTCCCTAGCTTAGCCCCTTTTACTTAACTTTTAGGCCCTCTCTTTCCCTAACCAGTGGAGTTTAGTCCCCTATCTCTTTTATCGTGATCAGTCTACATGAAACGATGTATTTATATTAATTATGATACATGTACAAAAATAGGTGCATTGGCCTTTAACATCTAGGCTCTCCGGCCTAATCAAAACATAAGCATCCTAGCTTATAATAACTGGCTCACCAGCCTATAAAACATGGCATATACAGAAAGGCTTGTTGGCCTCATAATCATGTGCACTTAAGATGATGCACGTAGTATCCTAGAATGTGCACACTTCATCATTACACTGTGCAGTACATGCGTGCACTATGCCATGAAATGTGTATACAAAATGATATCAAAACAACTCACCAGCTTAAGTACATTTTCATCTACATTACAATTGGGTACAGCCTAGGGTTATTACAATCCCCTCCCCTTATTTATGCACTGTCCTCAATGCATCATGTACCCATATACAACGAAATCTCAAAAATCCTCAAACAAATGCGGGTATTTTGCCCGCATTGCATCCTCATGACTGTACCAGGTCCATTGGACCTTTACAAGCCCTATGGCTTGGTTCTGGAGCTGTTTGATTTTTCAATCCAGAATGCATACCTGATGCACTTGAAAAGCACCTTCTTGCTCCACCTGAATCAAATTCCAATAAATTACATGATTAGCATCAGGTATATATTTCTTTACCAACTATACATGGAATACAATATGAATGGACATAGATGCAGGCAATGCAATCATATAAGCTACTAGACTAATCCTCTCTAGGATTTCAAATGGCCCACAATAGCGAGTTGCCAACTTTGAACAATTTCCCAACTTCAAGGAACTTCTGTTGGCCTTAACTTTCAAGAATACATGATCACCCACTTTAAATTCCCTATGAGATCTGCCCTTATCAACATAAATTTTTTGTCTGTCTTGGGTAGTCTTTAGATTTTTCTTTATTTTTATCATTTTCTCCTCCATTTCCCTAAGAAAATATGGCCCAACCATTTCTCTATTTGTTGGGTTATCCCAACTTATTGGATTGTTTCACTTTCTGCCATCAAGTGCCTCAAATGGGCTCATCTTTAGAGATGCTTGGTACACATTGTTATAAGCGAACTCTACCAAGTGTAGGTAGTCTTCCCATTTTGATGGTTTATCCATCACATACATTCTTAACATGTCTTCAATCACTTGATTCACCCTCTCTGTTTTTCCATCTGATTCTGGATGATAGGTCATACTACAATTCAAGTTTGTGCCAAATCCATTAAATAATCCTTTCCAAATTTTGAGGTAAATTTTGGATCTCTGTCAGACACAATTGTCTTTGGTATGCCATGTAATCTGGAAATTTATTTCATATAAACATCAACAATGTTCTCTCCCTTGTGAGTGAGCTTAATTGGAATAAAATGGGCAGCTTTAGTAAGCTTATCCACCACCAACATGATAGAATCTTGTTTCTTGTTTGTTCTAGGATGTTTGGTGATGAAATCCATTGTTACAACTTCCCACTTCCACTCAAGAGTGGGTAATGGCTATAGCAAACAAGTTGGGTGTCTATGCTCAACCTTTACCTTTTGACATTCCAAACATCTGGCAATAAAATCAACAACCTCTTTCTTCATGCCTGGCCAATAATATTGGCTCTTGACAACTGCAACAGTTTTCTAATATCCTGGATTCCCAGCATAAGGAAAATTATGTATTTCTCTCAATATCAGATGTTACGACTCCTGAGAATTTGGTACATAAAATATGCCCCTGTACATGATAATTCCATCATTATTTAGCTTGTATTCCTCAATTTTCTTCTACAAAATACCTTGCTTTAATTTTGTCACTAGTTCCTTGTAATGAAAATCTGATTTGGCAGCCTCTGTAATTCTATCTTTCAAATCTGATTGGTACATGCTAATGGTCACGGCATGCATTTCATTCACTCTTCTGTTGAGTGCATCAACCACTTTGTTCTCTTTCCCCTTGATATGCTTTATATCAAAGTCATATTCACTTAAAAATTCCAACCATCTTCTTTGCCTAGCATTTAGAGTTGGTTGATCAAATAAATATTTCAAACCATTGTGGTCTATCCTGAGCTCAAACCTTTTTCCCATAAGGTAGTTTTTCCATTTCCTCAATTAATGTATTATGGCTTCCAACTCCAAATCATGAGTGGCATAGTTTCCTTCATGCTCCTTCAACTTCCTTAATTCATAACATATAAGAAACCCATTTTGACTGAGGACTCCACCAAGTCCCTCTTTGCATGCATCTATGCATACAATGAAGTCTTCATTTGGGTCTACAATCCTTAGTATTGGAGCACTTGTTGGCAACTTTTTCAATGGTTGGAAACTCTTTTCACAATCCAATGTCCATTGAAGCTTCACACCCTTTCTTTGCAAGGAAGTGATTGGGTGTGCAATCTTTGAGAATCCTTCAATAAATCTCTTGTAGTAGCCTGCAAGGCCCATGAATGATCTGACCTATGTCACATTCTTTGGAACTGACCATTCTCTAACGGCTTCTATCTTCTCAGGGTCCACTGCTATCCCATCCTTTGAAATGATGTGCCCCAATTAATGAATTTTCTTTTGATAAAATGAGCACTTGCTCAACTTGGAATACAAATGATGCTCCCTTAATACTTGCAACACCATTCTGAAATGATGCTCATGCTCTTCTTCTGACTTAGAGTATATAAGAATGTCATCCAAAAAGACAATTAAAAACTTGTCTAAATAGTCTCGGAAAACACCATTCATTAAGAACATGAAAACAACTGGTGCATTTGACAACCCAAATGGCACCACTGCGAACTCATAATGACCATACCTTGTCCTAAAGGAGGTCTTGTTGATATCTTCCTCCTTAATCCTTACCTAATGGTATCTTGACCTGGGATATATCTTTCAAAATATCTTTGCATCCTTCAATTGATCAAAAAGATCATCAATCCTTGGCAGAGGATACTTGTTCTTAACAGTCACTTTATTCAATTGTCTGAAATCAATGCACAATCTTAAGGTTCCATATTTTTTCTTCACGAACAAGGATGGGTAACCCCAAGGTGACACACTTGGGCGTATATACCCCTTCTTCAGAAGCTCTTCATGTTTCATTTTCAACTCCTTCAGCTTTGGTGTACTCATTCTGTAAGGAGTCTTTGACACTAGAGTTGATCCAGGCATTAAATTTATAGAGAACTTGATATCTCTCTTTGGGGGTAGTCCTAGTACCTCCTTGAACACATCTTCAAATTCTTCCAAGACTGCATGATCTTCCAAATTTGGCACCTTATCTCTAGGTATCTCTTCCATATGTGCTGCAAATATTTGACACCCTTTCTTCTAACATTTCTTCAACTGCAATGCTGAAATTTCTCTAATGGTTACTACCCTGGGAATTCCTTACACTTTCCTTAGTTTCCCTTCCTCATCCAAGCAAGTAAATGCTTTGTTATGACAATCTACGAGACAATGATGTTGGTCTAGCCAATCCATCCCAATTAGACAGTTATAGGAACCTAAAGGTAAGATGTTCAAATCTGCCTTGTTGTTAAATCCATTCATGTCCATAAGACATGACTCAACCATCTCATTGAATTTTCTTTTGGCTCCGTTATCCAGCTGCACCAACTAAGATTTTCCATGTTTGCTTCTTGGAAAATGCAAACTTTCCACCATCTTAGGATCTATATAACTATGACTAGCTCCTGAATCAATTAAAATAGAAATGGTTTGGTTGTTAATCATACCTTCCACCTCAATCATATGTGATTGATACTCTATTTTCTTGTTGTCTAGGGATGCATAGATCCTTGGTACATTTATTCCCATGTCCTCCACTATTTCATCTTGCTGTACATTGTGAACAGTTCTCCCTTTTTCACCTTTGTGAGGACAATCTCTATACATGTGATCTCTTTTATAGCCCCAACATTGAATAGGTGGTTGCCTTGGCCTTTGACCTCCTTCCTCAATCGTTCTGGGTTCTCTAGAAGTTGGTTGCACCTGAGGATTATTTTTGAAGAATGGAGGCTTATATCCCTTCTTCCTCTAATCCATCTTGAACTTCTTTTTATCTTCCCAAGATTTTTGGAAAGTTGGCCTTGCTTTTTGTTGTTCATAAAGGCATTTAGCTCACCTTATGGTCTCATTCAATGTATTTGGATCATCATATTGTATTTTGTCATTGATAAATGATGGCAATCCACTCAAATACCTTTGAATTTTGACTGTCTCATTCTTGATGAAAGAGACATACTTCAACAGTTCTAGAAACCTTCTCTCATATTCATCTACGGTCATACTCCCAAGCTTGAGTTCAAAGAACTCTTTCATTTTCTTGTCATAGTATTTCTTAGTCAAGTATTTCTTCTCAAAATACTTCTTGAATTCCCTCCAAGTAACACTTTTCTCTTTAATGTGTTGCACCTGCACAAGCTGATGCCACCACATGGATGCCTTTCCCTTGAGTTGATAGACGGAAATTCTACCTTCTGCATGAGAAGAATAATTATGCAATTTCTCATGCCCAACAACCATGTTTTTGCATCTTCATCCTTTTTGTGCTCATCATCAAATGTAGGAGGTTTGATTTTGTTCATTTCTCCTCGTTGTTCATCCACCCCAGATCTCTCATGCTTTCTAACAGGGGATGGACTTGGGATACTATGTGATCTCTTATTTTAATTCCTCTAGGAGTGGTGGTGATGCTTGCTAGCACTTCTTTCTTTTCTTTTCTCATCATGAGACCTGTGATTTCCTGACTTGCTTGAGCCACTCTCCTTATCCAATTTCTTTTTTATTATGTTCAAGATTTCTAATAACTTCATGTTGAAGTCATCATGTTGCTCCATAGCTCTCATAATCCTTTCATTATCATCTTTATGGATTTGGACATCCTTCTGCAATTTTTTAATGGTCTCTGTCGTATTCATGTTTTCATCTCTTCCTTCTCCATGTCCATTGGAGTTTGTTCCTTCAATGTCCAAATGGACATCCATCCCTCTGTTCTCATCTTGCTGACTGTAAGTCCCCTATGCCTCTTCCATTCCTATGGACTCTTCACTAATATTGATCTGATCTAGTTTTTTTTTACTTTGTAAAATGTGCAGCGAACAAAACTTTGTCAGACTAACTGTTTCAACAATTTCATGAAAAATATGAACCATTTTGGTTCAATAATATATCAGAATCCTTTCTTCTGATTTCCTGAAATTTTGAATTCCCAAATAAATTTTTTGGGTGGATATTTAGATTCCACTTTTCAATACCTTTCCAATGCCTTCTCACATTCTCAATTCCGAGTCTGGAACGAAAAGTTATGGTCATTTGAAATTTTCCCATTAACTTTTTTGTTCACACTTCCACTTGGCACAATTCTGTGTTGTAATTATGCATTTTCGCACCTACTCCATTGAAATTTTCATATGATTTCAATTGGGTTTCTGCATAAACATATTATGGACATTATTTCCAAGTTTCACCTTATTATGGGTTCTAGGCTACTAGTTACAGCCTATTGAAGTTCTAGGCCAATTTTTGTTTTGGGTCTAGAATGTTACAGGCACCTTATTTTCCATATTAAACACCTTTAACATGACCAAAAATTTAATTCATCTATAGGACTGTCTTCTATGGTTCAATATATTTCCATTGACATCTCCTGTGCCTCAATCTGATTCTAGAGAAGAAAGTTATGGCCCTTTGAAGTTAGTTGGGTCATAAAATTTACCCTCCACTATTTGTGCTGTAACTTTCTCATAAAAGCTCTGTTTGATGAATAGTTTACACCATTAGAAAGATCTCTTTGATTTATTTCATTTGAGTTGAAGCGAGCACCTTCAATACACCTTTGTCTTGTGGTTTTTGAGTTGCTAAAAATGCTCTTAAGGCCCTCAAAAACGCGCTACAAAAGTATGACGTCCAAATGATATAAAACGTCGTACAAAATCACTGGTTTTTTGTTGTTATTCACCTTCCACATGACTCTGCGCGCACAAATTTCAACCTGTAAATCCATATTTACCATGCGCAATGACAACACAAGGGAAATCGTTCTTTTTTCACTTTAAAACCACTGTCTATCACTTCTCTATCACGCCACTAACTTGCGCGCACTACTTTTATGTTGCGCACCAATATCCATCACGCGGAGTTTTCATACCACGCGCTGGTATCCACCATGCGTAGTTTGGTGCCACTCACTGATATTCCATGTACATTTCACTCGATGCGCTACACCATGCCATAGTTTAGTACATCTCCATTGCGCACCAAAACTCTGCCCGCACCATTAACAAAATTGTCGTGCGACAACATATACTCACATTGCACGCACAGCGACCAAACTCCATTGCGCACACCACGCACACCATTATTATGAATGTCCACACCATGCATACTTATTATGTATATTCACAGTGCACAATGCCAAATTTAGCATGCGCACCTGCACATCAACATTTTTCTGCGCGGCACCAAAATTTAGCGTATGCACCAGAAAACCACTATTTTTCTGCGTGGTACCAAAATTTAGCGCGCACACCAGCACACTAACATTTTTTTGCGTGGAACTAAAATTTAGCGCACCCAGCAACATGCCAATATATTGTCGCGCAGTGCCAAATTTCACCTATCACAAGATTTTCACTACGCATCATGCATTTTTATTACACCGACCTGTGCACATTCACCTTTATGTGCATCAAATCCTCATGAATTCTGCTGCAGAAATTGGGGCTTTTTCCCCAATTTACCATAGGCATTCTGCAACATTGAAATTCATTCAATTTCACCCCGATAACACCAATTCAACCTCTACAATATCAAATCATTGTGGGTTGACATTTCTGGAACGAATTTCCCCAAAATCAATTCACGAATTGAGAATTTTAATTATAAAACTCGCTCCAACTATCATGGCTTCACTGTGACTTCAAATTCGACCAATTATGGGTCCGAATTTGCTAGAACAGATATTAAATTGGTAATATCTCATCACTTGGTCGAATTTCTCCATTTTCTCATGAATTTAACAATAGAAATTGGGGATTTTTCCAATTATGCGTCGTTGTTTCTAACTTTTCCATGGTCTCTCTACAAATTAAAATTTGGCCCATTCGAAATAAATATTCTGTGAAATTTTGTGTCAACTGAACTTACTCGAGCCATCCAGGCTTAGTGTTGAAAACTGAAGCTCTGATACCAATTTGTAACATCCCCAACCATCCATGTCGGGCCATGTTACGCTAGATAACTCTGTTGTTCTCTTTGTGAAACATACTGTAACACACCCAACAACCAACTGAGCTATGCCACATAAATTTTTCTAACTGCATGCAATTAAAACATATGCACGCAAAACACTTGCAGAAGCTTTATATGTAAAACGTAAATAGACAAATACATTTCGTAAATGCATGGATTCACATTGAAATAACAGTAGCATAGACATGCAACATATATAGGAAATACCCATAAACATACAAACAGTTATAATCATGCATAGGATAAACCCATAAAATTAATCACGTAAATAACAACGCAACATCTAAATTTATCACCCAATAGACACTTATATTTGTGAGAATATCACCAATTGTGTGCAGACCTTCCACGAACCTCCCAACCTTATACCACATTGTTCATCACTCTCAACAGTGAGTCACCCCCGAGATGGGACTAAACTGCACCCGGGTAAAGGAATTCCTAACCAGGCTAAAGGCTCATGGACAACAGAAAAGACTTCATCACAGGTGCTCACTCAACTAACAACCTACAGTCCCTCATTCCCCACATGCCTGTCCCACCCAGGAAGTGTGCCCCTTCTCTACTTAACAGTGCTTCAGCTACCCCACTTCCTTTCCGAGCTTCAGTAACAGGTCGGACAGGAAGTCTCAGAGCATTGTCGTTGCAGTTCAACACCTTCAGGAAATCAATCCCCAACAATTCTCTCACCTAGAGAATTTCTCACGGGCTTGACAACTCGCCTCTTCAATATCCCACGGGCCTGACAACCCGCTTCTTCAATCCAGCTCCCAAGCTCACCAGCTAAACTCTCACAAAATGGCCATGGATACAGGTTCAGGTATAGTCATGAAGGTACAAAAGATAGCTCAATGGGTGTGTTTATGGTCATGGATGATTTACTGGATGACTGAATGATGGAAGTAATCATGGAAAATATGATAGGAAATGAACTAAGTCCCAACAATATGTATGCATGTCCCCAACTTGACACTTGTCATGTTGGGAGCTACTTTGGACCACTTGTACCCAACATTAGAACTTAGGATAAAATAATTATCCTTACTTTATGATTTAATAAATATTAATATAATATTCCTTTTTGGCTTAAGCTCCCTAGCTTAGCCCCTTTTACTTAACTTTTAGGCCCTCCCTTTCCCTAACCAGTGGAGTTTAGTCTCCCATCTCTTTTATCATGGTCGTTCTACATGCAACGATGTATTTATATTAATTATGAGACATGTACAAAAGCAGACGCACTGGCCTTTAACATCTAGGATCTCCGACCTAATCAAAACATAAGCATCCTAGATTATAATAACTAGCTCACTAGCCTATAAAACATAGCATATACACAAAGGCTCGCTGGCCTCACAATTGCACACACTTAAGATGTTGGATGCAGTATCCTAGAATATGCACACTTCATCATTGTGCTGCGCAGTACATGTTTGCACTATGCCATGAAATGTGTATACAAAATGATATCAAAACATCTCACCATCTTAAGTACATTTTCATCTACATTACAATTGGGCACGGCCTAGGGATATTACAATCCCTCTCCCTATACAATCCCTGCCCTATTTTCCAAGGAGATCAATTGATTGTGAGAGGTATTACGGGAATGATGCACTTGGAGAAAAAGTAAGAGGAGCTCGTACTAGGTTCACAAAGCATCTGCTGACAATAAGGTTGTAACTTTTGTAATCCTCACATCTAAATAAAAGAGTTATTTTTCCGTCCCAAATATTGTGGCTTTTGTGCTTAATTGATTAATGCATTTACATTTATATATAAACCCTAACATTGATAAGTAGAGATAGAGTATAATGTAGCTTTTTTTTTCAAATTGTTTGTGTTATCACTGAAATTTCGTCTGCACAGGGCGACAAGAACTCTGCATCATCAACACAGAAAAACGGTCATTCATGGCACAAGGATTAACTCCACAGCACAACAAAAGGGCCAAAACTATACAAAATTGGCTAAAAAATTCAAAAGCGCATTGCGCCCATGGAAAACAAGTGCATGCGCGCTATATCTTCGTACATCGGGCACATATGCGCGGCTGTGGGGTGAAAAACCCGCGCGCCTGCCAA